>BJBW01004798.1:5026-170728 GCA_004320125.1 Scolopax mira
TATCAACCCGTCTGTTAAATACCTCCAGGGATGGTGCCTCAATCACTTCCCTGGGCAGCCCATTCCAATGCTTAGTAACCCTTTCAGTGTAAAAAAATTTTCCTAATATTCAATCTGAACCTCCCCTGGTGCAACTTGAGGCCATGTGTCCCACAGGTCACAGGGCAATGATCTTGGGCACCCAAGATGCAAGCACCACAGCCGAGACTGCTTTGCTTGAACTTGTGCACCACCATAGATGGGAAATGAGGAGTTGCCCAAATGTTACAGCAAATTTTAGGCAGGTAACACCTAATTACAACAGATCCCATGCTTTCTGGATACAGCCATACTCTCATCACGACCACAGCCATGGAAAGCCGCACGCCTGTCCAGTGACCTATATGAACATAAACTGAGGATGACACAAAGGCTCACTAGACAGTAAACTGCAAGGTCATGCAAAAAATTGAGAGACTACGTTTTCTGTCCGTTTGTCCTCTTACATTGCTCTTCCTGGAAAAGTGACAGTTCCTTGAAAAGGCAGCTTAAAGTTGCCTTATATTTGATCCAATACAGCATATATAACATGGCACCAGAAAAGCCTGAACACGCCTGGTTTGTATGATCTACTTTTAACTGTCAGATTAAGACAACAAGCCCACTGGTTTTGTCGACAAATTGCCACCTATTCTACATATTCAAGCAAGATACTATGACAACTGGATGATCACCCGCTGCATGCTCCTTTCCTAGAAACTCTCTTTTATTCCCCAATCCCTTAATTTCATGTTGGGTATAAATAATTTGTGATCATAAAAAATACATTTTAAATACATAAATATTCTTTTCTACAAGTCATCTAAAAAGAAAACTTCATAATCTCTACAAGGAAAAAGCAACATTAAAGCCAAGCAGCTTTCCCTTACTTCCTTACACCTCCTAACAGTACAAGCTTTCCCGATCCCCAGAGGACAACCGCAAAACTTTCACATCTTTTGCTGACTCTGATGAAAATTCATCACAGAATATAACTGTCAGGTTCACCAGTGACAGAGGAAGCTCCCGACAACAGCAGACTAATAAAGCTTTCCTCCTTGAGGGATGACGGCAGCCTTTCTCCCATATGAATGATTCATTTGTGTTTGATGTTGGTAAAGCAATATTCACGCAGGGCACCTTCACACTAGATTTTACTCCCCCAAAAAACTGGTTATAAGGTCAAAACATAAGTTGAAAACCAACATTCCACAGATACTTCTAGAAAACCTGCAAGTGATTGTGGTCTGAAATAATTATGTCACATCTTGGTACCCTGAGGACTGACCACCTCACTCTACATTTGACCTGCTGTGGTGATTACAAAAATTTTCTTCAAGGTAAGAAGTGTAAGATTACTTTAGCAAAAAGGGAGTTGGTTGAGTTTACCAACCTTTCATGATGAACTCTTTCGTTAAAAGACACTCTGAGGGAACAAAATGAGATTTCTTAATTTATATAGTTACTGTTGCATCTAGAAATGCTCAGCACTATATATGACCCAGCTCAAAGGCCTGACAATTGTCACCCATCTCACATATACTTCATCTGACAGAGACCCACATTTAACAGTGACCTATATTAGGAATCACTGTGTATGTGGTCAGAAACAGGGGAGAATCATACTTCAGAAGGTCAGAAACAGAGATAATAATTTGCTTTAGACTACTTGTAAACACTCTGAAATCATCCACTGCATCTGGAAATACTGACTGTTATAACACTTACAGACTAAAAAGTCATCCATGGATCCCGTGAAATGTACTCATTTCTTGGCTTTAATGTTCATTTTCCTCGCTCTCCCCTCCTTTTACAAAACTGAAGAATGTTTGCAATGCAACACTACAGATTCACTTGTTGAAAGCAAGACTAAATAGCATTCACTATCAAAGGAAGCCTGCAGAAAGCCTGTGAATTTAGAAGCTGCTAACTAGCTTTGCCCCTTCCCAGTAAATTATAAAATAAAGCTCCATCCCAGGCAGACAGATAACTCACCCAATATTGCTGCTTAGCATTTGGCAAAACAAACCTCACTTTATGCTGAACGTTTCTCCTACTCAATGACCAGACCTTTGGGCCAGACATCATCACAAATACCTGCTACAAGTGTTTCATGCTTACTTGCATACACTCCTAAAAAGTATGTGTGTGTATGTATCATGGAATCACAGAATTGTTGGAGCTGGACCTTCTAGAGATCATCTAGTCCAATTTCCCTGCCAAAGCAGGATTGCCTATAGTACATCATTCAGGGCTGCATCCAGGTGATCTCTAGAGAAGGGGACTCCACAACCTCCCTGGGCAGCCTGTTCCAGGGCTCTGTCATCTACACTGTAAAGAAGTTCCTCGTATTTGAGTGGAACTTCCTATGTTCCAGTTTGTGCCCATTTCCCCTCGTATCGCCACACTCTTGTTTCAAATTTAATCCCAACACAAGGAAAAAAGAAATCTGACAAATTTTCAAGGTGATCATGTAGAGGTTAAAATTCAGAGAGCATAAAATGGCATTTGTTCTCCCTTTCTTAAACACTAGTGAACATATGACTATGTCAAATCTGTCCAGCATCAATATTTCTGGCTTCACCTCTTACACCAAGGTAACATGACCCCCTCATGATGTTACTGGCATTGTAAACCATTTTAATAATGTCTTTTATATCCATTTTGGGGTGCATAAATAGTAAAAATTAATATATACTTTATGGGAAATTATTACAAAAGCAGTAAGATACTTGTCAAAAATTTTATGAATGGACATCTTTTTACCTTATGAATGCAGCCACCGCCCAAAACAATTCTAGAGCAGAAGACTTAGATGTCTCATGTCTGAGTGCACTTGCACAGACATCACAACAGCTTTACACCTTAGTGGTATCACTTGTTATATCAAGAAATTGTTTTGTTTTACAGACGTTTTACAGGCACTTTGATTTTTGGTGGGGTTTTTTGGTGGGGTTTTTTCCCCAGTGCAAGAGATGCAGACAGTTTACATTTGATAGGCTGTTCACAAATTATACCCTACTGCTGTTTGCAGGTTGGAACTTCTTCCCACACAGATTTCATTTTATCATCAGACTGTTTAATTCTGCACTTATAAAAATGTCATCCTAGTCATAAGGGAAGAATTAGACAGTACAGTCTTAAAGTTTTCTGCACTGTGACAAGATGCAGCTACTGTAATACTAATATGCCAGAAGAGTACACCAATTGTAGGATCAGGCCAATATATATATCCACACCCTGATAAAGAGCTACGTCTTGCTGTTTTCCAAAGTGAAATGAAATCATGAAGTAATATAAATGAGTAATACATTAACTATATTGCAGTATTCACACTGCTACCTCTTGATATCATAGCCTTGAATATATTAACAGACTGATCATATCACTAGAGTACACTAAAAATTATTCCTCACAAAAAGCCGTATCAGTCTATACATTATCTCCCAAAAATAAAATTCTGACATTATGGAAGAAGTTATTAGGAGGTTCTAACTCTTCTGCATGTTGTGCTTTCCACAGTCTTTCTAAAAAGACACTGAATTTCCCCTTAGGACACCAATATAATCAACTTCTTTAAGAACATATTATGGACTTTTCCAGATATTTTATCCAACATGCTGAATAGCTGAACAACATATGAAAAATATCTCTATATGTAGTCAAGGGAAGATGATTATAATACTGAAATACTCACATGTGTTACTGTATTTTAATTTCTACAATAATTTGTAATTTAAATAGGTTAAACCTAAGTCACTTGCATAGTTTATGGCATTATTGTTGATGTATAAAATATTCTATTCTATGTAGATGATGAACAAAATTGCATATTTAAAATGTATATAGGGTACTAATGAGCTAAACAGATGGAGTTGTGTTTTTAAGTTCACTGGGAACTACTGAAATAAAGTAACTAACAACATTTGTGTAAATGAAAATAAATCTCATGAAACTCTGAATGGATTTTCTCTTGTTAGACAGAAGTTTGTGCTTGGCATACAGCTACACATTATAGCCAAAGGCTGTGTTTTGCTGACACGTCCTGTCAATAGCTATGTCTCAGCTCTTCAAAACCAGTAAGTTAAATGTATAAACTCAATACTAGTTCAAGGGTTTCTGCATAGAGTCCAGTACACAGAAGTGGAAAAAAAAATTTTTTGGTGAATCTCAGTATTCTGAAAAATACTATCTTCCCAAAAGTATTTCTGTCAAAAAACCCAAACAAATTAAAGCACAAGTTAATCACAGTACTGATTCCTCCTATAAGCCCTGCAACCTGATAGAAGCAGACACCCATGTCTGCTTACATCCGTGGAGACTTCGTGGGACTTCATTTCTCTTAAACATTCAGTTATGCAGATCAGACTGCAAAGCTGAAGGCTTGAATCTATTTCATCACAAACGATGCTGGTTTGAAAAGCAGCTATCATTGAAATGCCAGGCAAAGGCACAAAAAGTACTTATTTTAAATAAAATGTATCTATTTCTCTGTTAGATTTACTTAAGAGTCTTCAAAGTAAAAAAAAATATTTCCCATGGCACCTACTTTACATTCCTTCTGCCATTCATTTAATATAAAAGACATTTATAAATGTTAAATTTGGACAAGAAAGTTGGGCACCTTGGTTTCGTGTCTAGGGTCTCCAGAACAATAGCAGTATGTTTATTTGTAAAGACAGTATACTAACAGTATTATTTCTCATTTAATTTTTGTTACTTCAGGCAGAAAAATGTATTTTGTATTAGAGTCAAAAGTAAGTCAAACTTAATCCCAAATTATGCTAAACAATTAAAGTGGTCTTCATAGATGAAGACCCACTCCATTAAACTGCTCCATACAGACAGCTCTCCATTTGTAATATTTACAACAGGACAATGGCCTACGTAACAGTCCTAAACATCACAAGTTTCTTGCAGCAGATACAGAAGACAGCCCCACTCTGCTTTCCCCCATAATACTAGAATACAACAAAACCTTCCTCTCCATTACTAAATTTTAAAACATTTTACCTAAATCCATACACTAACAACCGATACCATGAATTTCACTATTTGCAAATTTACATTATCAAACCTATGGTGCAAAAACCCAGCTAGAAGTGAGCTAAACTCTTTTAGATGTACTGCCACCGTATTGCACTAGAGTAATACATTCTTAGTATGCACGTAGGTCATCCCTAACGTTACTGGTACGTGGAATCTCTCAGCTGGAAGTAAGAACTTCCAATCTTAGTGGTTTTACATCACCAGCTGTCTCTAGAATGCATGCATGCTCCATAGGACTTTAAATCCTAATGGCAATGAACTTGTACACACTAAACTGAGAGGGAAAATCACCTTTTGAGAAGCTCCATAATAATATTACAGAAGCATGTGTTCCTTCAGGTGAACAATTTCGCCTATAGTGTAACCTTTCACATTTTTCCAATTTTTCTTCCAAGTTTTTTTAAACCACTGCGGTTCTCCAATCAAATTACCAACTTACAATTTGATTTCATAATCCATTATATTCGGGATTTTCCATAAATAAAATATGTTTGCAATACAGTAGAAGTTAAACACATATGGACAAGACGGACAATAACAGAAAAATAGATTTTATATATATATATATGTTCTCTCAGGCCTTAGTTAGCCTGAGGAGTAAAGACAGAAAAAGTACACGTGCACATGGCAGCTAAATACAAGAGGTCAGAGCCTCATGTCTTTTAGCTTTATTCAGTTATATGAGCTCACTGACTAACTACAGGGATATGTGGGGAAGAGGGGCATGCAGACACCCAGAAACAACTGTGAAGAAAATACTTTTGGAAACTGAATACACATGTACATTCATCTGAGTATTCATCAAGAAAGGCCATGACAACTGTTTTCAGGAAATCGTGCAACCGAACAACTAATTTGTAGAGTTTTCCTTAATCACCGCAACACGAGTGTGGTTTGTCTGCCTCTGCTATGAATCTGACCGTACCCTGTTCCAAGAGTCTGCAGATCCCAGGAGATCCACAGGAAAGGAGCCCTCCTGAACCCTGGAGCTTCCCAGCACAGCCAAAGCTTCTGCAGATGACAGCTGTCACTGGACACATGCGTGAATCCCAAACACTGGAAGTGAACACTGCCCGAAGGTATGCAAACTTCTTACATAGCGGAACAGATTTCAAGTCTAGATTGGATCATGGGTTTATCTAGGTTGATTTTGAGTACAACACAAGAATGCCTTCAAAAATTGAAACAGGTTAGCACTATTTTTCCACCTCTTTCCTTCACAAGGAAGGCATCACCAAACTCTTGAAGAATGATTGCAAAAGTTCTATCAGTTACAAAGACGAAATCTGATATGGGGACTCTGAAATGTTTAAGCATGACAGGCCCAGGTACATATTCCTAGCAAGCTTGTAAAGTATTACTGAAATCTGTGAATAAGTACAGCAAATAAACAAAGCAACTAGACCCTATTCAAGAGAAAAGCCATAGGCCTCTGTCATACATCTTGTACCAACGGGGAAGATGCCACTCGTAAGAAATAAGACATCTCTCCCTAATCTAAACATCTAAAACTTCTCAGATCAGTCAGTCACACGTTTGCAGACAGAGACAGGTCATGCTCCAGGCAGACTTGCACAGCAAGACTAAAGCCGTGATCCCTGGGTTCTACATAGCTCCTTGTTCTATCGTTGTGCAAAAGCCCTCACAGCTGCTCTGAGCAGTTTACAAAAACAAAGCGATCACAGGGACGATTTAGGTTTGCAACATAAATGTCTTCCCTTTTTACGAGCCAGCTTAACACAGGCATTGCTGCACCCGTCCCAGCTGAGGTTTGGCAGGGACCAGGGGAGGAAAGACGATGAAGAGGGAAAGTGTTTAAAGCCCAACTAATTTCTCCTCAACTCCTACTGGTCCCCCCTGCCCTCTCAACCACTTCCAGCCCGGCACTTGTTAGCAGCTGGAGAGAAGTCCCTTGCAAAAGTGTGCTCCGAGCAGCTGAGAGGAACCTCGGCAAAGGCAATTCGATAAAATAACATTAAAATAAGTACGTTTTTACAAGTCGGCACACTTCACCTCTCTTACACCAGGAACAATGGAGCGGCGGGCAGCGGGGGGACACGGCCGCCCGGCAGGACGGGGCCCCGGGGTTACAGGCTGCCTGTCCGTCCGGCAGTCCGTCCGTCCGCAGCTCCCCCGGGCCTTTGTCTGTCCGTCTGTCAGACATCCCACCGGCAGCGCCGGCCCCTTCCCCACCTCCCTCCCGAGGCCTGCGCGGCCCCGCCGAGGCCTGCGCGATCCCGCCGCGGCCCCGCGGCTGCCGGCCGGCGCCACCGGGGAAGCCCCGCCGCCGGCCGGCCGCGGGGGGAGAGCAGAAGGGAGCTCCCGGCGCCCCTCGGCTCGGCGGGGAGCGGGGGAGGAGGGCGCCCGCCGCCTCTCCCCTCATCCCCCCGTTCGCCGGCCTCCCCGCCGGCGGGGCCAAGCGCGGCCCATGCGGGCGGGACGCGGCGGGCCGGGCCGCGGCCCCCCCCCCTTTTCCCTTTCCCTTCCCTCTCCTCCTCCCTCCCTGCACCTCCCGCCGCGGCGGCGAGCGGGCGGGCGGGCCCCGACCGGACCCGGCCAGCTCCCGCTCCCGCCCGCCGGCACTTACCGGCCGCAGAGCTGCGAAGAGAAGGCGGGCCGGGCCAGGGCGCGGCGGCGGCTCAGAGTGCCCGTGCCGCGGCCCCGGGCATGGCGGGGCGGCGGCGGCGGGGCGCGGGGGAGGGGAGGCGGCGGTCAGCGGGGGAGGGGAGGGGAGGCCGAGGGGAAGTTGGCGGTAGCGGCGGCGGCTTCTTCCTGCTCCGGCGGGGCGAGCGGCGCCTTCCCTCAGCCTCCTGCTGGCGGTGACAGCGACAGCCCGGCCAGAGCGCCGCCGCGCCGCGGTGCAGCATGGGAAACACGCCCGGAGGACCGGCGGGCGCCCGGGCGCGGCGGGCCGGGCAGGGGAAGCGGGGAGAAGGGAAGAGGGGAAACCGGGCCGGGGCGGGCGGTACCGGGTTATGCGGGGGTCAGGAGGCCGGGCCGGCCGAGCGCTGCCCCCGTGCCGGCGCTGAGGGGAGGTGGGGCGGGAATGGGCCGTGGTGCCGGGTGAGGGTGAGGTGAGCTGCCTCCCCGCCCCGGTGTGGCTCCGGCGGCTCCATCGCCAGGTCGGGCCCTGGGGGGAGGAGGCTGAAGGAACCCCCAGTCCCCCGCATTGGGCCCGGTTTCCCTCTCGCCGGTCCCCTGACGGTCCCCGGTGCGGAGGGGTGCAGGCCCGGTGCAGGAGGCCCCAGGCCACCCGTGTGCCCACGGAGGTGGTGGCTGTGGGACTCCTGGGGCCTCCCAATCCATCCAGAAGTCCCGACATTGAGGTTTCTGCCGTGTAATCGCCACGGTCGTGATGTCCTCCATGACCCCACGATTTGGAGAATCGCTGGGGGCCAATCGCTGGTTCCTCGGAGCAGCTCTGCGCCCAAACTGCGCCTTGACAGCTTTGGCTGCGCCTCTGGCATCTCCCCGCTTCACCTCTTTGAGGGGTTACCACCATTTCCACGTCTCTTCCAAATAAAGCCTGGCGCCCAGCAGCGCGCTTAAAACACGTGCTTCACCAAATTGCTTTATGTCACTTGCGTATAATTAAGCATGTGCTGAAGTGCTCTGCTGGATTGAAGCCAAAGTCTGCCTAAGTTCTATCGGGTAGAATTTATCAGCTTCATCGGGCTTAGTTCTGTGAGTCATTCCAGCAGCCCAAAGCGTTGTCTGACAGGCTTAGTTATTCCCAGGTTCTCCTACAGGATCACCCTGTCTCCACGACAGGGCTTATGCCCTTCACTCGAGACCTGTTAGAAGTAAGAGGCATCTGCCGGGTGAGTCAGCTTTACGTAGGGTTTCTAGTTCCTTTAATGAGATGCATTAATAAGGTTCTGCATCCTTATGCAGGTCACAGATTGTGCCATCCAGTTACAGTGTAAGAAATTGCATTAAGGAAAAAATATTAATGACATTAAGACCCAGTTTCAAAGCCTGGCCTGACTTTATGCAATGGGTATATTTCAAAATAATTGCATTGAGTACTCTATCTGTATGAACAGAGGAAGGAGTTAATAAAATGTGGCTGTATTTCATGCAGTCATCTACAGTTTTACATACATACAAGAAGTGTCATTAACCTGCCTGCTGAATAAAATAGGAAACTTTTATTTTCCAAAAATAGAGTTTTAGAAACTGAAGGAAGATGTACATTTATGCAGCTTTTTTTTTTTTCCTTCAAAGACAATTAATTTGGTGACTATTCATTTTTACCTGTCAAAAAAAAAAAATCCTTTGAATTTCATTAAGTCTGAGTCAGGAAGCTCAGCACTAAAATCTTATTTCAAAATACACTGAGGAATTAAAGATTTTTGCAGGGTGAGCACAAGTCTTTCTCGAAGGACGCATCAATTGGAACCTGCTTTTTAAAAAATTTTTTGGCTGCTAACAGTATAATATGAAGAAAAATTGTCTTGTATTTAAAGCGAAGAAGTAAGACTCAGCATATTTGGGCCCTGTTCATTACTCTCCTACCATTTTTCTGTGACCTGAATCAAAACATGCTCCAGTTTTCAAATGTCAGCCTGGGTTAGGGGGGGAGGTTTCTGTTGTTGTTTGAAGAGGAACTCAGCACCTACAAATTGTCAAGTTCACTGAGGATCTTACAGGGCTTTGTTCCTCTGGAAGTCTCCCCCCAGTCTCTTTGCCACCTGTATTTTGAAAGGATGGTAAATCCTCACCAAGTCACAGAGCTACAGACACTGTTGTCATTCATATTAGTGTTTTGACACACATTTAATACTGCAGTGTTTATTTATTAATACTAGCCTTTTGACATAGGAAAATATAAAAGGTGTATGTAAAGTCAGTAGCTTGAGAAGCTTGAAAGAACACTTGAATTTGGACCTGTTTTTTTTTTTTTTTTCTTATGCTTCTCTGTAAATAGCAGACAAACTCAGCTTTTCCCTAGGGATAAAATTTAATAGTCTTTAATATAGTCTTCCCTCTCCCTTCTGAGTTCCAGAGGTTGCCCACCCATAAGAAACCCTCTAAAAGGCAACGTATGCACAGTTTGTGGAGCCGAGTATGTTTCAGTTTCATTTTTTAAGAAGGGCTTAATAATGGAAAGTAAAGGCACTTCCCCCCCCCCCCCTTTTTCTGTATAAATCCAGAAAATGAGAAAAGCAGAAAGCACAAGTGGGCTATATATTAAAACTAGTGGCTTTGGGGAACTGTTGGAGAATATATGTGTTTTAAAAGTTCTTAAATAGGACTGGGCTTCAGAAATAACCGTGCAGCACAAGCACAACTGTCTTACTTGGTGTCCTGTATGACAAACTGAAGGACTTCATTCAAGAATTTCTGCATCAGGCCTGTAACCTCTAGTGAAGCAGCAGCTCGATCTGGAAAAATTCCATCTTGGAATTTGAGAGAGAAGCACACCTGTTAGGCAGGTTTTTGAGATGGCCTCTTAGCCTAACAAAGTTACGCCTTTGTATTTGTCTGAATTCATCTGGCCTCAGCTTAGTATTCTTATTTCTTCAAACACACACAATTGGCTTTTCTAGAGTTAAAAAATAAAATAATCTGTTAGAACTATTATGCGGTTACAGGATCAGGCCAAAGGAAATGTGAAAAGCAATCAGCACATTAAGTATCAGTATTTTCACTAAGTATTTTATAACCATGCTACATCTTGAAAGAAACAGACTTGAAGACTATCAGTGAAGAATTCATGTCAGTAATTTATAGATAGACAACACTGCCTGAAAAATCTTTATGTTCTCAAAAAAAGGTATTTACAAATGGAAAGTTCAAAACCAAGGTAAGTCCAAGAGAAAACATGGGGCATTAAGGTGTGAAAATACATAATTCACCATCTCAAACAGTGCTAAACCAGCATTTTTTGTACCTGTGTAATCATCAAATAATCACAGTAACTTTGGTGCAGGGTGAGATTTAACTTGATTTTCAGAGATAACACATATGTTCTCCCCCACCCACGTGAGTTATTCTTCAGAAGATCTTCTGAATGTTACTTTAAGCTTCGTTATCCATGTGTCTCTCTAGGCTACACGCTGGGCATCACCTGCAATTTTGCGTGGAAACTCGGTGACAAAAATGAGCACGAAATGACAATGGCATAAAGGAATGGTAATCATCATTGGGACTAAGCCCAGGATGGAGAGTGAGAAGTAAATATAAACTGGTTTATTGTAAATGGCTTGTTGCCACGGAAAGGGAAATAAACACTACTTAGTCCTCCTAGCAGATTTATGTCTCATTCCCTGTTCAGCAACAGAGCCAAACACATTTATAGCTTCAAAAATGCAAATACCCCATTAAATTAAATGGACCCGTCAGATATTGAATCAGAAAAAAACCTAAATGCCTTCTTCAATTTCTCTCCTCCCCTCCTTCCTTGGACCACTAAGATCACTGTAAAACCTCGTTAATAGTAGTACGTGCCAGTGATACAATGAATGATGCTTCAGAAATGCCTAGATGAATGCCTGGCATTTCAACAGTGGATGCAATTGGGGAATGATTGCTAGGGAAAGCTAGAAAATCTCCTTCCATCCATTTTTCTTCCAAATACAACTTTTTCACCAGGGCTTTAACAAGCACAAATATTCAGTGCAGAAAATTAAATGAGTCCATTGTCTGAGCACCCACTCACATTGTCTGTAAATTGCTCGTCTTCATTTCAGCATCCCTGATTGAATTTGTGTTTTAATTATATTTTTTCTTCTCAAGGGAGGCTTTCAATTCATGATCCCACATAAGTCCTGCTCAATTGAGTCTGCGTTGCCCTGAAGTGAATCCATCATAATGCTCTCAGTCACGTTGTTGTACAGTACACTTGTCCTGACATTAACTGATGTAGGGAAGTGGGATGTTATGGTATGTCTCAAATTACCCATGCACCTGATGCAGGTAAACAAAAAGAATTAATTATGGAAGATATTGGTCAGAAGGAGAGGGGGTGCACGAGCTCTATTCCAAAAATCTTTTCTGCTCCCAAATCTATTTAGAGGAAAACACTGTTCAGCTTCCACCTGAGCCCTGAAGAAGTCTTCATATCAGATTAGTTCTTAATGCCACGAACACGCCTGACTTGACTCAATCATTTATTTTGCAATAATACAGCAGCTTGAAATGCTTTAAAACTTGAGCTGAAGACATCACAAAAATCACAGAGAAAAAGAAAAGTAATGGCTTGATGAGAGATATACTTGTCTGAAAAAAAATAAAGATAACAAGTCAGTCAAGATGGCTTTGTGTAGACACAAGACATTCAGATATCTGTAATATGTTTGACTCAGTCCCACACAGCATTCCTATAAAATTAGCATTATAAATCTCCAGATTAGAAGAAAAGAGGATGTTTAATGTCCCATGCTGAGATGCCTAATAGGCAGAAAAAGCAACAAAAATTATGATAATGTAGTAGTCTAAGATAAATTGTCAAATGACACAAGGCAGAATTTAGAGAACCAATTCTCTGCATTAAAACACAAGTTATAAGCAGAGCAGAAAAACATCCACTCACTCTTACCTTAGATTGGCTGCCTACCTAAGATATTTAAGTTGAATAACTGCAGATGAGAATGTAAGAGGGCCTTAAACCCCAGCATGAACATTTTAGAATTAAGAATTTTAGAATTACGAGTAAAGGAAACTAGGAATATTTTCTTTGTAAGAGAGAGCATCCAACAGGGATTTGGTGGGCTTTAATTAATGCAATTTAATGTCACACCTTCACTTAATTCATCTTAATCTTTCCTGAGTGTCCCACTGCAGCTGAGTTCTTTAGTTTCAAGTATTACAGAGGATCTAATTTGAAAGATAACATTAGCTGAACCATTAGCTAAAGGCTTGTCCATACATGGGGGTTACTCAGTGCAGAGTCACCAACTACTTCATAGCTGCTTCATGTCAATGCTTTTAGTTTCCATCCAAGTGCTGCATCAAACCGCCTAATATGCACGGAGAGGTTGTGCAAAGCAACTCCTGTATTTTAAATTCAGATTCAAACCTCTTCATGAGTTCTGATTTTTTACTGGATTAAAAGCCAAACTCAAACTTTTGAAGAGCAGGTAGGACACCAAACTGGATAATGATGTGAGACCAAAAGTTCAAAGATAAAACAAGAAAACTTAAAAAAAAGTTTTTAAAAAAAGCCTTTTGGATAGTACATGGATACTGCTGAAGCAACGAAGCCCAAGAGGACATACATTCTCAGGGTGACAAGGATCAAGCCATTATGCTAAATGAGACATTTCCATATGTTATTTGGGCCAACAGGAAAGCCAACAGAGTATAGAAATCTGAATTTATGAAAGCCAGTAAAAAAGAAAATCTCAAATTTCAGTTGGCAGAGAAGAAAGGGAAAATGAGAAGAGACCAAATGGACCTTGAAGACTAAGCAGGGAAAGATTCTTCAAGTGAAGAAATAAAAAAATCCTTAAAAGATTGGAATTTGAACTCTTTAAATTATAAATCACTTAACACAACAAAAAAAAGGAAGCATTTAGGATTTTGCAGCCGCATAATAAAAAACTTCATAGAACTGCCCTCCCTTTGCTGGTCTACTCTGGTAGTATTCTCAAAAATTGCATCAAAATAATACATTTTGCAACAATATGGGCTGTTAACCCTTCTCCAAATGACATAAGATGGCATCTATGACTCTCAGGAA
Source organism: Scolopax mira (assembly GCA_004320125.1). NCBI lineage: Eukaryota > Metazoa > Chordata > Aves > Charadriiformes > Scolopacidae > Scolopax > Scolopax mira. The sequence goes on from BJBW01004798.1 coordinate 18,780, forward strand.
CTGAGACAACTGGGCTGCCAGTGAAACCATGCAGCCACACATCTTCACCTGCAAACCAGTCAGAATGGTCTTTCAAAACATCGGCAAGACCATGTTTTGGCCAGTAACACTCTCTTGGCAAGTGACTCTCATTTTGTAAATGAGAGTCAGACCTCACTAATCTCTTAGAATTACAGATTGTATCAGTAACGAATAAGGAAAAACATAAGTTTACTTTCTTTTCCAAAATATATTTGACGATTTCTGATGTCCGAATTTGCCCAGGAGATGGCAAGCGGAGAGGAGGGTTAGGTGGTTGCTTTTCATCAGGGCATCAGGTTAACAGCAAAGGCCTCAGCCTTCCATCCTAAATCCATTTCATGATTAGGAAAAGATGAACGCTCAGTATGTGATAGATATAAATAGAAAACATAAGTGTGAATTTATTAAGTTAACCAGGCCCCACAGAGGACTAACGGCAACTTCAGAGACCTCAGAGACCTTCCAAAAAGCTAGACAAATGGACAGCATAATGGCCAAGGATTTCATTATATCTGCATGCAGTTATGCATTTAGGAGAAAAGGCAAACCACTAAAATACCTTGCAAATGAAAAATGGGTAAGGCACAGCTTCAGGCAGGGGATTCTTCTTGGCAGGAAAAGGCAAAAAGGCAAAGCTGTTGATAAGTAATTTTGTCACATGCCTCAGCCTTCTCATAACAGGAGAAGTGGACTAGCTGGAATTTCTCTAAAGCCAATGCAAAGCTAATTAGTAAACCTATCTTGAAAGCAGTTATAACATTGAATGGAACTGCTCGGGACTTGTACCAGACTATTCCGTGCTTCAGCTGGAGAATGAAGACTGCTACATTTTCAGATTGCACCAAGCTGGAGATGGCTGCAAGAACAGGTTTTTCTCCCTTCAGGTTCACCCTCCCCTTGGTAATCTCAGAGTAAGCTAGAGAAGATGGACCTCAGCTCAGTAAGGACAGAGGAAAGGACCTGTGTTGAATCTACATCCAAGCTACAGGACAGCAACAGTCTCAGAAGATGGTTCAGTGGGGCAGGACAGTTGTTCACGAGCTGGACAGGAACTGATATCATGTGGTTACAAAAAAGAAGTGTACATCATGCTGCCATGTAGGAACTGCCCGATGTCTCGTAAGACACAAAGGAACCATTTCTGTTCAGTCTACACAGTATTGTTAAGATTTTGGCTAGAAGTATTGTGTCTGGTTTGGATCAGTCAGAGAGAACAGTGGGAATGATGACATGTAGAAAACATGACCAAAAAGGTCTAAATGAACTGCACTTGTTCCTGAGGTGGGCGGTGAAGGAGACACATGATGAGTGTTCAAATATGTTAGAAGCCACTGCACAGACAAGTGGAAAAGGCAGTTTTCCCTGCCCATGAGAGGTATACAAGACATAAATTGCAGCAAGGAAACTTTAGGTTAGGTATTTTTTTGCATTTCTAATAGCAAAGGTCACAAAGCAGTGGGATGGTCTATAGGGCTGTGGATTCACCAGAGGTCGTTAGGAACAGATGGAACATATATACACAGATATTCAAGAAGTAACCCGGATCATTGCCTTGGCCCAAAGTACCACCAAGCCTTGTTTTCTGCTGTGCAACAGAAAGCTCAACTACTCCATCTTTTTAGTGTGCAGGTAAAATAAGCAAGCAGATAAAATAAGGTGCAGTAAAAAAAAAAAAAAAAGGAATATCTTGGCACAGATCTGTGGTACAACCTTAAGCAGTCTGCTCTGGTCCAGCCATCTCAAAGAGACTGGAAACTTCAGAGGATTCAAAGAGGAGCAACAAGTATGATCAAGGGCATGGCAATTCACGGAAGATTGAAAAGATCTGGATTATTATCTTCAGAGAAAAACAAGGGAGACAGAATAAAAGTACATGAAGTAATGTCTGGTACAGACTGATCAGGAACTTCTGTTCTTCCTGTCTCATACTGTACAATAAAGGGAGCTTCTCTGAACTATCGAACTAAAGATGGGGTATTCAAAACTGAAGAAAAAAAAAAACCACCAGACCAAAACAACCTAAAAAAGAAACAAAGAAAGTACACAACAAGAGGTGAAAATAGGGAACTTCTCTGCTATGGTATATACTAAGCATTGATGCTAAAACCAAAATGGCTCAGAAAAGAAATGGGTCACCACCACTTTAAAGGCTATGGAAAAAAAAAAGTCTGCTTCAGCTTGCCTGACATCAGCACTTTACAGCCCTCTCTGCTGTCCCCCATGGGCCCTTTATGGCTGCACTCCATCTCTCCAGAGCTGCTCCTTCGTGAGATACGGCAAGTCACTGAAGGAAGGACACACGGACTTCTGTCACCAGCCACAGGGCTCCCATCAGCCCAAGGACCGAGGCAAGAACCACCAAATGCACCCTGGCCAGCAGCCCCCTAAACCAACAGGGAAGCCACATCACAAACTCAGTGTGCAACGAGGGAAAGCAGCCAAAAAGCCTAAGTTTCAGATATTCTTAGAAGATATGCAGCAATATCTCAGCAATATTCAGCAATATCTTCAGATATTGCTCTTTAAAAAAAAAGACAGAAAAAAAACCAAGCAGTCCTTCTTTGTGTCTCCTTTTTGGCTGTTTGTCCCAGTAGGCTGAGGACTGGCTGGTCATACTTGTGCATCGCTGAAGGAATGGAGGACTGGTCTGATCCAAGCAGTCTGTCTGAGGTACATAACACATCCTGAGCCAAAAAGACTCCTTTGCCCCAAAAGCAGTAACTTGAAGAAACTTTGCAAAGCCGTGGCCGCCTTCTTATCCTAAGAAAACTGAGCATGTGTATCAAGGAGGTGTATCCAGCTGTTTCTGTGTGTTTCTATGTGTTCTGGTTTATCTAATAACGAACAAACAGTGACAAATGGTCTCCAACCCGGATGACAGCATTGACAGAACCTATAAACAGAAGGGCAAAGGTCTTCTTTGCGAAGTCTTACCCAAAGCTAACTTAACAAACCTATTTATTACTGAATAACTCCAACCATTACATTTTCCTTTATTTATACATCTCAGCCAGTGCCTATGAAGGACTGAACTTGAAGAGAGATCAGTTTAAGGACATGTTTCGGAGACATACCAGACATTTTGCCAGAAATTTGTTTAAAACACAAAGCAAACATCAAGAGACCAATTTCTTGGAAGAGATGTGGTACTGTGTGTGGGCATTAAGAAAAATGTGATTTTTTTTTTTTCAGTGCTGATACATAACAGTATTTCACACAGGGAGAAGGTCCTTCCTCAGCTTCTTTCAGTGGGTCCACTTTGATAAAGAAGGGATCATAAAATGATCTCTCCACAGATGATCTCACTAGTGGCAGCAGTTGATTTTTAACGTTTAACATTTTATCATTTACATTTTTCACAGTTAACACCAGACTATTTTCAGCTAACAACACTGATGTGGTTTTCAAACCATATACAACTTCCAACAAGCTTGATGGAAGAGCACCACCTCTCCTGGTGTCCTACAGCTTACAGGCTCTAGAGCATCACACTTGGGACAGCATTTGTGAAATCCCTTTCACCCTGGCATAAACCTCTAGGGGGCTTTGTTGAGGAGTAAGGATGACCAACTGCTTCCTGCAGGTGAGACCCTGGGGAAGGACAGCACACCCTCACGTTTCACACCCAAGCAGGTTCAGAAAGCCTCGGAGGTTGGTCAGGAGACTGGACCATATGACACCAGCTCAGAAAGACTCCAGAATACCAACTACCGCCTGCCTGGGAAATCCAGGCTGAGCTTTAGGGAAACAACGTAAAATGAAAGAGGTCAGAAGAACATCAAAACAGTTTGACTGTGGGCTGGGGATATCCCAGACAATAAAGGCTGTTTGGTAAGTGTTGTTTTCCATCTGCAAAGCAGATGAGGGCTCAATGCTGAGAGAATAATTTAAAAGTCAAATAAATTATTTAAAATGGCTTGTAATAAATAAAACCATGTTTCTTTGTAAAGTGAACTGGCCTTGTTTGCTGGCTGGATGTGTGCACACCAAAGCAGACAAGCAGATGAAGAAAAACCAGTCCCTGGGTAGAAGGAGGGACTCTTGCCCAGCCTGAGACCTGCAGTCCATGGTGGAAGAAAAGATCCCATGAGTGCTACAAAGGAGAGGAGGAAAAGGAGCTGGTTGGGGGTGAAAGCATGTAACTGGAGAGGACAAACAGTGGCAGCAGACCGCGAAATAATGCACTGGACTTTTTCTGGGTCAAAACTTAGGGAAAAGCCTCGTCCCAAGGGAAGAGGCAGCTTCCCTTTCCTGCAGCCCTTCTGGTGGGCTGGGGAGCATTGTGGAGCTGCCAGTAGTGGAGCAGTTGGTCCTAATTTCCAGGCAAAGTTAATTCTCCATTTACAGAAGCCAGGGGTAAGGAGAAAACAGATCTTGGTAAAATATCTAGCTGATAAGCTTGCCAAAGTGGCACAAAAAAAAAAAAGTGCAGGAGATTTTGGGTCACGCATTGAATCCAAAAGGGTAAACCCAACAAGGTAACCCCAAATCTATATATCTCAAGGAGCAAAAGTAGCTTTATTTTTAAAAAAATTTTTAAAAAAAAATCAACATATTATCAAAGACTACTTATCAACACCAGAGGATGCAAGCTGGCAGAATGAAATCAATGCCAGCTATTGGAATATCAAAGCATGATAAAAAGCTATGACTTCCTCTGGAAAAAAACATATATTTAGATGTAGATCAAGGATACTTTCATTTTGTCAGCTTGGCCATTTTTGATCCACTCACTTAACATATTTAATTTAAGATATGATAGTCAATCTCATTCCTAATTGCATGCAAAGTGGCAATATTTTGCAGATTGATTTCTGCTTGGGAAATGTGTCTGTTTGTAGTACAGCCTACTTATGTACTAAAATGGCTGCTTTTTCCCCACAGTTTACAGAGAAGTTTACAAAGCTGGAACTGTCAAAAAATAAAACATCCTGTGCTATAGCTGTGCATACTAATGAGTAGTCTTAATGCTGGTGAATTTTTCATGTAGAAATTAGTAAGTCAATGTCTTTAAAAAGGAAGAAAAGCAGGTCTTATTTAGTGCCAAAGCTGAGAAATAAAGTAATTTGCGGGGAGGGTGGTGAAAAAACACAAAATGAGTTCAAAACATCATTTTTCTTTTAAATAAAATGTGTTCTCGAAGTAAATTATCTTGGGAATACAAAAGTTATCTGGATCACAAATGAAAGAACTAGAAGAGTAGGGTGTAGCATAGGGTGAGACAACATTAAAATATTGAATGCAAAAATAGCAAATTGGGCTGGGTTAAACCAGAGAGAGGATGTCGCTGTGTCTCCACCACAGAAACACCAACCATAGGCATATAAAATGGTTAATATTGAAGCTTCAAGGTTTAGTCTACTGAAAGATGTTTTTTCATAATACTTTGCAGCTAGAAGAAGGTGTCCTTTGAAGCTAAAATAGAAAAAAGGCAAAGGTACAGTAACTTCACTTGACCTTGCAGGAGCCATCTCCTGAAGGCAGTGAGGACCAGCAGCTGCTCACACTTGCACCAGACCCAGATTCCTACAGGTGGTACAGCTGGGGGTGGTACAGCCCTCTAAACCAACACAGAGCAAAGAAACCATGGATGCCACTTGCTTAACTGGAAATGGTTAATAACTCAAATCAAATATTTTAATACATCGAATCATTCCTAACATATTGGTATTGTGGTACCACCTGAGAGGTCCCGTTGGAACTGAAGACCTGCTTGTGCTGGACACAACTGCCAAAAGAAAGTGACATCTGTCCATCCTCAAGTCTGCTATAACACGTAAAAGACACAACCAACAACAGAAATACGATGTTCTCAGTCTCTTGTTGCTGAATTTGCACATTCCCTGCAAGATGTCTGGCTTTTTATAGCTACAACTAAATTAATGAACGAAGGAACATTAACCTCAAATCACCTACCGCAGCCAGGGAATCTAGGGAGGAGGGGGGGAGGGAAGGCAGGCAGGGAGCTGCTGTGTCCCTCCCCGCTGATGTGCCTGACCCCACCAGGAGCTGCTGGTGAAAGCACCACCTTGCACGGTCAGGCCGTCCCTTTGTGTTTGCATAGTTTCTAGTGTGGGTCATGGCTTCAGTGTCCAGGGAAAAAAAAAAAAAAAAGCTTCTTTGCCTGGTGGACACTTTCTAGACCTACAGTAAAGTCTGTAGCAGCAGAACAGCAGCAACACAGAGCATGCACCTAAATGAATTTGCAGGTTCATCTTAGATGAACCATTCCTTTTTCCTCTTAGTACATCTTAAGTTTAAAGACATTTTCATCACCATGAAAGAAAAAAAAAAACCAACCTCTCTTGCCCTCTAGAAAATGAGATACTGGTCATTAAACACTGCACTTCATTTAATTGTCATCCTGTTGAGAGTAAGAGCAGTCATGCTGGCACAAATTGCAGTTTAATTGTTTGCAAAACACTCAAAATACACAACAGGCCCCCATTTGATCCCAGAGCCATGGATGCAGCAGCAGCCAAGCCTTGAAACATGCTCTCAAGCCCTGTTTGAGAAGCCATGCCCCTGGAGCTGGATTTGAAACCCCCTGCTGACCATTATCCCCTGTACACTGCTGGCTGCGACGTGCCAGCATCCTGCATCCCCCCATGTCCTGTTGTCTTCTCACCCACAGGTCACCAGTTCACCAGTCCCATCAGACTGGAACTGGTCTCCTGCGATGCTGCACTTCCCCACAGCCTCCACCCAAACGGGCGCTACCTTGTGCAGATGGCCACAGGTCCTGACTGTCCGTGGCACCTTAAAGCCCTTAAATCATTCCACAGGGACATTTCAGGCCACATCACAGCCCACCAGAAGCTACCAGCCACCCAGATTTATTCCCCAGGAACTTCTTCCAACCTGGGAAGAAGATGCTGCTTCCCATCACACCGCTAAGCACCCCAACTTGCAGCTGGGTTTTATTCTAGACCCCTTATAAGATTCCCTGGCTTCACAATTAGCAAAGAAGACAAACAGCCAGGGTAGGGCAAACGTAGCACCAGACACACAGAGCCACACCAGCTGCAGCACCCTCTTTGTGGTGAGAAATAAAGGATTTCTGGATCTGAGTATGAAGCTGCAGAGGAAGCTGCAGCCAGGAGCTACACCCAGAGAAGCAAAGCACACGTGGTTTTGCGGAAAATAAGAAGAGGCAGTAAAAAAAGCTGGACCACACTCACAGGAAAGGAGGCTCCCGTGGCAGCTGGCAGGTATTCCGATCACTTTCAATTATTATTCACTTGGAAATTATCATATCTGCTACTGGAGAGCACTGGTTAAACTGCTGGAGGCCCCTGGAAGGATGGGGTTATGAGTAGTTGCCATCTGTGGTCACAGCAGCAGTCGCAAAGCAGGGCAATCAATCCACACAGAGAACAAGAGATAGGTGGCTTCAGCCCAAAAGAACCTTACCTGCCATCTCATTAATTGCAAGTCAATCACATGCTTTGTTGCACAACCTGAAGTAGCATCCCGTGGCAGGTTTCTCCCTCCAGATTCACAGCAACAGGCACCAGGCACTAAGCTGGTGTGAAATAAAAGTTTAGGGGACAAAGAAGGAACTTACCTTCAGCTTATTTCCTAAGGAGGGGGAGGCTGCGGCCACGGTGCCAGGCTGTCCATCTTTCCATTTCCCCTTCCTCCTCCCGTAACTTCTGCGGCCACCCAGCAGGAACAGGCAGGTTTGTACCTCCCTGACCCTGAGGAGTGCTCCACTGCATCACCCGCTAGAAGATGCCCAAGGAGCAGCCACCCCAACTTTTGGGTACAGTCCTTACCCTGTGGAGAAAGATTGTCCCCAAGGGGTGGAAAGTCCGTGTACATCAACTTCGTTGGCAGCACAGTGGGACTCTAACGTGAGCCCCTCTTAAAATAGAGTTGCAGGATGCCAGCAAGTCTCAGCGTATCTCAAACTGGCAACAGCTTGCAACCATAAATACCCAGATGCAATCAAAAGCCCATGGAGGCTGCTGTTGTCCTGTCCAGGGGATGGGCAGAGAAGACACAGCCCAGGGTGCACATGGGATCAACGCGGCTGTGCAGCTCCATGGGAAGCACAGCCACCACAACTCGTGCCCATCTCTCTCGCCCCTGAGCACAGAGAGCACCAGAAGCCAGGGACTGCCTTTATGGCAGCCCCTCCAGCATTTCATCAAGTCAGCAACTAATCCACCTCTCTCCTCTTCCCACTTCACGCCGTAGACAGCCAAACTGGAGGATGCAGGTGGCCAACGAGCATGTTCTTGTCTTTCTGCAAGGATTTATGATTCATCTGGCCCTAACCTGCATCTTGGCAGCCCAACCTAGAGACATGACACAAATTATTTGCATTGAGCAGCACCACGAGCACATGGCTGTCTCTTGACAAGCTCCTTATGAATCTCAGGATTTATGGTCACATCCATGCCACTAGTGCCATGGCCAAGATGGCAGGGACTCACCTGCAGCTTAGCTCCTTTAGCTGCTCTGAAAAATGGCAGGAATGGTAAGGAGCAGGAAAAGAGCACACTGCAAGGAGATAAATTATCAAATAATTGGGAGGGGAAAAAATAGTAGCTACAAATGCAAAGAAAACGAGGGCCTGATTGTTGCTGACTTCAAGCAAGAAAGGGAGAGGAGGAAGCACCTCCAACCCGGCTGGAAGAAGTCAACACAGAAGAGGGCTTCAAGAGAGAGGAGCACCTTGACTGCACGCTCTCTGCCCTGGGGCGTTTTGTTTGTTTTTTCCAAACAGAAGGTACAAGTCCAGGCTCTGCTCCCGAAGTTCCTGTTGGAAATGGTTGCCAGGCAAGTGGGAGATCACAGACACCTCTCAGAGCAGCTGGAACAAAGCTTTGCATCTGGAGCCACGTACGACAGAAAAGCTCAAATCTATCTGCTCCAAACATTGAGGAAGTTTGGTTGGGGGTGGAAGCGTGATGGCCAAGATCTGCCTCTCCTGTGACAGGTCAGCCATAAGCAAAGAAGTTATTTCTCTCCTTTTAACTCTCCAGGCCCAGAAATGGAAATGGTTTCTCTCGAAGACACTGTCCAGTAGGAAAAACTTGAGCTGAAGGAGTTTATTTTCACCAGTATAGCAAATACAATATATCAGCTTGCAAGGCAAGGCCAACAGTGACTCCGTATTAGACCGCTTTTGTAGGGTTTTAAATTGGGGGGGGGGATTTTGTTGGGATTTTTGGCATTTCTTTCATTAACCAGTCTCTCCAGCAGAGTGAGTGCAGAGGTGGCTCCCCCTCGCCTGCCCGCCCTGCCGCACCGACCACAACCCAACAGTTGCTGTTGGCAAACGCTCATCCTGTAATGGCAACGGGCAGAGGTCTCCAGGTTTATTTCAATTCCCAAAATCCATAATGAGCAGCCTGCTTTTCAGACAAAAACTAAGAAAGCCAAAGAAGAAGAAACCCAGAAACCACCATTGCGAGAAGCACGCCTTAATTCTGTCTCCTTTTTTTTTTTTTTGGCTTTGTTTAGTTTGGTTTTGGATTTCTCTGGAGCAAAAGGCACTTGTTTGAACAAGGCCGTCAGCGTGGGTTTGCTCCCTGTGCTCCCTGGCCAGGCCACGGGCACCATCCACCATCCCCACAGCCCTGCTGGGGGCTCATCCACCCTGGGAGCACCACGGTGGCAGGGGAGAGCGTTTGTGCTGAAGCACTGAGATCTGTGAGAAGTCACGAAACAGGCTTGCAGACACCCCTGGGAGACAAACAAACAAGGCCGTGGCCATGAATGGCGTGTTTGGAAGGAGAGCAGCGAGGAGCAGAGGTGATGGGGGAGGTAAGGAAGCGCTGAGGAATGCACAAGTGGAGAGAGATCACATTGTAAAAATCCACGTACGGGCTGTCCTGCTGCCTTCACGCTGACCCACAACCCCCCTCAAGCTTCATCCCTCTTGCACAAGATCCTCCAGCCCAAGAAGCGACCTTGATGTGGGACCAGGTGAGAGAGGGGACCGTGCAGGAGCCCACGAGGTTGTCCTGGGGCCAGGCCGACCAGCAGAGCTTCGCTTTGGCTCCGTCGGGAGCAAAGGAGCACAGGTACGGACAAGATTTATTTTTCCTGTCAGAACACATCCGTCTGGAGATCAGCAGCTGCTCTGCGCACGCCAGCCCAGATACCACCACAGTTAACTCTTCTCTGCCAGCCCGCAGCCGCCCCGCCGGGCAGAACACCAAACACAGCAACAGCACCCAGCTCTCCAGCAGGCGTCTGCTTCCTCTGGGATGGGTGCCCCATGCCCCAAGCACACCAACCCAGTGGCCAGAGGCACACTGGCCTGCAAAGAGGGATTTTCAGGAGGCAATTCCTTCAACCTACCTTAAACACCTACCTTGGGACAGGACTGACTCCCTCTCTCACACCCAGCACCCAGGGATGTGCTACACAGAAGTAACTGCAGATCCCATCTTCTGCAACGCACGGGCCAAGCTGCCCCTTCACACATTGCAGAGGAGCTCATCCTTCCAAATATTACCCACTTCAAAGATGAATACTTTTCAAAGATGAATTACCCATTTGGAGAAGGATAAACATGTTCTGCATATGCTGGCCCAAGGGACTAGCAGCAATGGCAAGATGAATCAGTGAGAGGAGGTAATTTCACGGTTTGCACTTTATTTTCCTCCTTTTTCCCCCAGATTATGGCAACCTAATAGCTGGCCTTTGTTTCCATGCAGCCACACAACAGTTTGTTTTTCCATTCCCTTGTTCAGGGGCAGCTGTCAAGACGTAAGGAGAATACAACACACTCTTAATGGCCAGTCGGGGAAGCACACCTCCTGCCTGCTGCAACATGCCAAGGCCCCAACCTGCAGCAGAGGAGGCTTCCTCTGTGAGGAGTGAACGCTGGTCACCGCTCTACAAGACAATCAGTGGTTTGGAAGGCAAGCGTTGACTCAGCATTTGGAGAATTCTTGGTCAACCAAGCCAGAGAGGACTTACCACCCACTCTGTAAGAAAGAAGGGGAAAGCGTCTGCAAGGGATACGGTTCATATCAAGGCTAAGGAGGGATCTTTGTGGTTTTTAAACACAACACAAAAGGACAAAGCACCATTGGCTGGAGACAGAAGAAGAAAGGGCAGAAACACAAATGGTGAGAGGAAAAGCACTACTGAATGTGGCTCCTCAATCCAACCCATACTGCCTAACTGAGAGGTCTTCAATCAAAACCCACTTCTTTCTGGACAACAGAAGAACATCCTTCAAAGGGGACAGTTCCCAGTTCTCTAGAACCAATCTATAACACGTGATTAGGCTTAAAATTCCAGGGACAGCTGGTTAAGGAGCCACCCATAAAGAAATAGTACCAGCCATGCCAAGGTACATCCCAGGAGACTGAGTGCTTTGGTGAGGACTTTGGAGAACTCTGCACAGCATGAAGAAGCAGGTGTCTCAGCTGCATTTCTTGAGACTCTTCCCATCCTTAATTGATGAAGTTGCACTGTAAAGCAAGAGATGAAGTTTTGATGTCACACTGCTGGAGGGGAGGCTGTGCACCATGGATGGCCACTGTATCAGTAGAAGCCACCCCCTTTTTTTGAACAGGAGGCTTAGGCAGACTAAACGACTCAAAAAGCACCAAACCGGGATGACGGGAGGATGAAATGGAGCAGCCATTGCACCATGACATTCAGAACAACAGCGAGGCAGGGAACTGGCCGGGTGCCTGCACAGCGGTGCCACAGCATGGGTAACACCCAAAAGCAACCCTTACGACACATTTGCAGGCACAAACTTGGCACAGCTGCTCCACCAATGCCTCATGGAAAGGTTCACATGCCAAAGCATTAACATCAATGGATGGCAGAAAGGTAGGGGGCAAGAGAGGAAGGGAAGGGGCACCCTCTGGCAAAGATGGTAGGAACTACTTCTGAATGAAGAACTGTGTCAAGCCATGCAACTCAATGTGCTCATGACAACAAGATGTGCCTTCTCACCTCACACAGACCACTCCCACCTGAGCTGCCAACTCTCCCCTCTGTCACTTGGGGCCAGGGCTTTTGCATCCCACATGCTGCTTCTCCAATGCAGAGAGGTAACCCCAACTCAGCCCCCGAGCAGGGCCACCTCCTAACCACTGCAGGTTCATGTGAAAGGCAGTCCTCCTTTATAAACTCTTCCACCAGCTGAGTCTGCATTTGCCAAACCCAACCTCATCCAAAACTCCAGCTTGCAGAGCTCTGTGGCCTCTTTCTTCATGCTTAACTCCAACCCTGCTCCTATTAATAGCTCATTTACCCTCTATATCCTTATCTGCCTACCCAAAGTGGGATCTTGCAATGCAGAGGTTATCAGGTCCCCTATGGCAGCTCACCACCCTCTGCTCACAGGAGATGGGACAAATCCTGCCAACACCCCTAAATCAGGAACCTGCTGCCCTGCCACCCTCCAGGAACATCTCCGTTAGGCCCAGCCTGCCAATTCCTGTGTGTTTGCCAGGGATATTTGGTACCACAATGAAAAAGCCATCACACTCCCATAATGGAGCGTAGGGAGGAAGGAGAAACTTCATGTGAATTAAGTTCCTCAGCAACATCTGCTGAGGACCACCACCAAGACATCTGTCCTGCTGCTCACAGGTTTTCCAGCAATATGGCCCTGTTCCCTGGTCTACCATCTCCTTCGTTTAAGTCCAGCACAGGAAGCTCCATATTGGGCATCAACGTGGGAGAGAAAAAGGAAATGTTTTCAAATTTAAAAGTAACATGAAACTGAGCAACCACTAAATTGCCTTGTAATCGCAATCATTGTATTTGTTGGAAGGAAACAGAAAAAGACCCAGCTAAGCACTATGTATTTAGCATTTTAAAGCTAAAAATAGCAGTGACTGCATCAGCAGGGGGAAGGAGTTTGAACAGAAAGAGAATGATCACCAGCAATTATTTCCAAATATTTTAAGTAAGTGCCCTGGAATTGGAAAAGACAACACACTTTAAAATCCCTATCTTGGCTTAGAGGAGAAATAGAAACAGGTAAAGTAGAATTGTGGAGGGGACAGGAAGGGTAAAGCCAACCATAAAGAGAAGTTAGAGGTTAGGAAAGATCAATTATTTAATCAGGAAGCAAGATGTACTTAGGGAAGATTTAACACTGAGAAGAATTTTAGATTTTGAAGGGAGAATTCCTCATCTCCTCTAAAAGCTCAGCTTCTCAGAACAAGCAGGGTCTCCTGCTCCACAAATGAACCCCCTCTACCTCTGCCAGTGACTATTCCTGACATTTGACATGGTCCAAAGGTTAACAAAGCACTTTAGTTATGAGGTATCAGAGAATTTGGTCAAACTTCAGCAACAGCAAAGAGTTATAACTTAATTACATAAAAACTGCATAAGGATATTGTTGTCATTTAGGAGGATGCTACAACTTAATCATACCCTGTGTGCACTCTTCAACCAGAGCTGTGCGTTACCTCCATCACGAGGAGATGACTTCTCCCGAGTCACACCCAGGGTGCAGCGCTAGACACCAGCTTTTAAATTAATGCCTTTATCTGCAGATCAATATAGACTCTTCTTAAGCTTATAGAAGTCCTGACTTATGAACAGAGATGTTCATAAGACATCTCTGAACCATGGACACTGATTTTCAACAAGTCTTGAATTGCAGAAGAAATTCCACAAGGGTGGGAGAAAGCTAATATTATGCCTATTTGTAAATATATATAATTAGAGAAAGAAATCTGAAAAAAACCCCTGGGAAAATAACAGTCATGTGGAGTTAAAGGAAATTAGCGCCAATTGTCATGTTCATGAAAAACAGATCTTGTCAAATTGATTCTCATTTTAATAGATTACAGTTCTCTTGGTAAAACAATAGTATTAATGCAACAATCCACTGTCCCTCAGCTTTCCTCAAGCAGGTTGGGCCAGTCCTGCTCTGAATAAGGAAGCAGAAAGCCAGCCTAAAGCACCTTAAAATGCATTACAGTCTGGTCAAAAGCTTCAGGTTATCACTGGAAATGAGAACTCTTTGAGGTCCCGCTGGGGTCTTACGTTGGCTCCATGCTGGTTCGTGTCATTACTAACAGCCTGGTCAGTAAGAGCATTACTGAGACCATGGGTGATGGAAGTGAAAAGATAAAGGAGCTGCTAGAGGAAGAGGAGGCTGTGCTGCTGAGAGTGGTGACCAGAGTCACCTGATGGAAGCAAAGGAGCAGCGGCTTGGTGCCAGACCTGTCATGGCTCTATACAGCCTCGGTGTGGTCAGGCTGGGAGAAGATCTGCTCTAAAAGACAACAGGAGCTCCAGATGTGGCTTGAAATGAGCAGTGACCTGAATGTGGCTCTAATAAGCAGCCTCAGGGGCTGACATGATCCATGGAGGAGAGCAGGGAACATCACACAGAAACTGGAATGCTGCTGGGAGCTACTGCAAAGCCCACTCCAGTGTGGGAAATTAAAGTGTTCAAGGCCAGGCTGGATGGGGCCTTGAGCAACCTGGTCTAGTGGAGGTGTCCCTGCCCATGGCAGGGGGATTGGAACTCGATGATCTTTAAGGTTTCTTCCAACTCTAACCATTCTATAAATCTATGAAATGCAGGATGGGAGGGACATGTGGCTCTGCTGTATGGCCCAGGTGGGATGGTGCTGCTGCACAGGAAAGGAGCCCATGGCTTTTCCCCACTGCCCCCTGAGTATCCAGCATCTGCGGGGCTATCAGAGGTGAGCAGGCAATGCTGCTCTTGGAAGATAAAGCAGACAAATGGAACTGGAAATAAACTTTATACTTTTAGCCTCTGGAACAACCATCATGAGATTTGTTCACCAGAAGTTCAAAGCTGGGACCAGAGAGCACACACTTCAAAGCAGCACTGGGCAAGGCTGACTTTCCCATCCTTTGTAGGGAACTACAGTTAACATAGTCACGGATCACTCCTCCTGACCATGAAACCAGCACTGCTTCCAAGTGGTTATTAAAAAAAAAATAAAAAAAATAAAACCACTGCTAGCTCAGAAACCTGTGTTTTAAGACCAACCCACAGCAGCGTTGAGCTGGTGTGAATGGTGCCCGAGGAACCTGCACACAAGCTGCAATCACAGTGTAATACATGGTATTACTAAGAGCAACCTAAGGCAGGAGAGGAATTTATCACCACACTCTACATGGATACCTGCTCCAGGATAACCCCCCCTTTGCATGTAGGCACCCATTCGGCTTTGGCTATGGCAGAGGCCCCCTGCACCTCTTGAGTGGCAAGAAGGGAGTAGGTGGCATTCGCCTTCCTCCTGCCGCAGAGTTTTATTCCGGCCCCTGTGAGCCCGAGCTGGGGACCCACAAGAGGGCGGTCGGGGCTGTGTTTTCCCTTCCACTACACCATTTTCCACCTTCGCATCCTGGGGAGGCTCACCACAAAGTCACTTCTCAACCTCTGCAGCCACTTGCAGCTATTTCCTGTAGAGAACGTAACTGGTGTTATCATATGCCAACGATACGTACCGATACCAGAAGATGTTTACTGCAGAACGAAGCAGCTATTTATTACTCACAGTCCCAGGGATTTCTGTGGTATGTGGCACAGCCCCGTTTAGAGCTGCACCAGCCAGCAGGCCCCCAGATCACAAGGCTGATCATACTGGTGTTTGTAGGATCAGGGGGTCCGCTATGTTTATGCTGGGCTTTTGAAGACCGCAGCGTCTTCTCCTACTTTATTTATTCAGAAAATTCAAAGAAAATTAGAGATAGGTAGAAAATATGAGACAGAATCAAATCTCTCTGAGTTCAAGAGAAATGTTACACCATTATCAGTGTTGAACATTGCCTTAAAACCACGGTCACCACCACCAATTTCATTCAGACCTAGATTCTATTGTTATATTATCATTAGTATTACATACTTGTGTCTTTGACAGCTCTGGAGACTTTGCTCTCTCCTGTTTCCACTTGCCTCACTTCTTCCTTCCCCTCTCCACAGTAAAGACCAGGCAGTGTTGCTTCCCCTGCACAGCAGCTTTCCATCCGTTCTCCTCTCTAGTTCTTCCACCCATCCCATCCCTGCTCTCCCTCCTGCCTGTTTGCTTTCTCTTCTCTCCTCCTTATGTCCTCACCTTCTTGTTTGTCTCTCCTCAAAGCCGTATCTTCCCTCAAGTGCATGCAGCTTAGCCCTGCCTTGCCTCTCCCAGCACAGTGCCATCTCCCCTTACCACCAAATGTTCCTGACTTTCATCATCCAGGCATTTTTTCCCCTCCAAATCTACCCAAGATCCTTTCCCACATGGCTTTGCTCTGTGGTTTAGATACCTTCTACCACCAGTCAAAGCAGAATTATTTTTTTGGGTTTTGAAAAAAAATAAAGTATTGGGGAAGGCCACTCTATGTCAGATGTTCATAGAATCATTCAGGTTGGAAAAGACCCTTGGGATCACTGAGTCCCATCTACCCTACTCTACAAAGTTCTCCCCTACACCATATCCCCCAACACCGCACCTAAACGACTCAAACACATTCAGGGATGGTGACTCAACCACCTCCCTCATTCAAAAGCAACTAAAAGGCAGCAAAAAACCCAAACAAACAACAGAAAAGGTTTATCCTCTGCATTTGACCTTACAGAAGTCACAAACGCAAAATCCTTTCGAGAACCCTGTATCACGTGAAGAGGCATCAGAAAACGTCAACCAGAGGGTCACAGCCCCTTGCTTACGCAGGCTCTCCAGACTGCTCAAAGCAGGAGGAGATACTCACCGCAGCCACCCCGCAGAGGGACATCTGTAAAAGGGATACATGTAAAACCCTTGTCTCTGCTGGGGGGACACTGAATCCTCTGCTATATAAAGAAAGAAGCTTCTCTAGCTACCACAGCATCCTACCCTCCCCGATGGCCACCCACTAGAGGGAAGCAGCTCACACAAGTTACTCTCCTGCAGGTCTCCACAGGAGCTGGATCGAGAGAGTGCATCCTCTGAGAGGTACCCCCTGCCCTGAGACACCCCAGAACCCACCAGGCAGGAGCACTCCAACTGCTGGGCTTAGAGCAGACCTGAGGTCTGCTGTGGTGGCAGCAAAGGGACTGCTCAGAAAGGTCAGTTCTCCGAAAGGCGACTGCTTTGGGTGGCGATACAGGCGTGTGCTCTACTCGGATTTGGCACTGAACCCTGTGCTCCCATTTCACCAGCTCCCATTCCACCCGCTTCCGTTGTGTTATTTCTAGGGGGATTCTCACTAACACAGGTCACGCCGCCCCACAGAGCTCGAGGAGCAAATACAGGACGCTGGCACCAGGGACGCACCGGAGGACACAAGGACATGAATTAGAGCCCTGTTGTGTCATTGCAGGGCAAGCGTGGGGGTGTGGGGAACTCAGAGAACTTCCTTCTCTGTAATCCTTTAGGGGACATCAGAAACTGTTTCTCCTCGCTTCAACCAAAGTGCACAACAGAATTTTGGTGGTAGGGATAGTCACAGAATGGTTTGGGTTGGAAGGGACCTTATAGATCATAGAGTTCCAACCTCCCTGCTATGGAGAGGGACGCCTCCCAACCAGATGAGGTTGCTCAAAGCCCCATCCAACCTGGCCTTGAACACTTCCAGGGATGAGGCATCCACAGCTTCTCTGGGCAGCCTGTGCCAGTGTCTCACCACCCTACAGAACACCAGGTCTCTCCAAGGATGCAGCACACGCAGCCCAGCCAGAGACCTCAGCCTTGCTCTGCTGGCTCTGCCATGTCTTTGGCCACAGCCACCATTTTCCTCTGGCTCACCTGCACAAGGAGAGCTCCTCAGTGTGGACCTCAGCTCCAAGAACTGCTCCGTGCTTGCCAAGGGAGTCCCTGCACACAGCTGCTAGGTTAACTCTGCTTTGGCTGACTTGCCAGATACTGAAATAATAAAACATTTATATAAAAAAAAAAAAAGAAAAATAGACTTAATAAAAATACTTTCTCTTTCCATTTCAGCTGGCTCCCTTACCCTAGCTATGCTTCAGAAGCAGACAATGGTAGCAAATAAAATGTACTAAGAAGTCAAGGTCCTGCTGGTTGTAGAGTAGGTCAGGGATGGCATGAACAGCAATAATCCACCCAGCAAAGCTGCCTGGGACAGAAGTGACAGCTCCAGCAGCAACTCATGTGTTCCATGTAGGTAAACCTTCATATTCAGGCATTATTATTTTTTTTTCTTTGAGATCAAGTTAAAACAGTCTACCTACCTGCTATTATCCTCAAGGCCTTCCACCAATTTTTGGTGCGTACTGGATAATTGAAAGAAGCTCGTCGAGGCAGAGTGGATCGAGTTACCCAAGTTAAACCTGTGCCATAACCGGAAAAAAACCACAGGCTTTACAAGTATGCATTTGTCACATGGACTCCATTAACCACATGGAAACAGCCATTAACTAGATGATCTCCCCTTAATGAGTTACGAAGCTAGAAGAGGGGGAGAAGCCCTCACTGCTTGCTAACATCCACCACCACATGCAGTACTTTTCTGCAAACAGAAGTAAAAGAAACCAAGTTGTTCAGAATATCCTTGACCCTGCCTTTCACCCAATGTCCATCAGACAACGCAAACCCTCTTAGAACGCATCCGTCTCTTACCCAGATGAAGATACTCATGAAATTCAGACACTAGTTCTGCTCGGGCAAAACTAAAGTGGGGATCAAAGCTGGCTTGGGGGAAGCATCCAAGTTTGGCCTCAAGACTATGTTGTTTACCTAAAAGCAAACAAGCCAGGTGTGGGCAATTTACCTCTTAAATTATAAAGCCACATGTGGAGGCCATTTAAGAGCCAAGATGGACAAGAACCAATTTCAAGAAACTGAACAGCAGTTGTCAGAACTGGGAAGACACCATTTTTTAGAAAAAACAACGTAACAAAAATATCAAAGAGCAATTTTATTTAGCTTATTTGGCACAAAACTTACAAGAACTGTTTTGTTCCCTTTGTTAAATTTAGTACAACTAGCAAAGAAAAAAAGGCATACTAATACATTTAATAAGCTGTACAGCAAGTGAAATGTGGAAAGAGGCACCAGAAAGATCTACCAAAAATCAAAGTGCATGAAAAATACCTACTCTGAGCGCCTCATGGTATTGTATTAAGGCACCACTCCTTCAGAAGGTTTACTGAATACATCAAGTGTGCAACTTCTTGGTTTGGAATGTAAGAGTCCTTCAGCCTGTATCGGAACTGGATACCGCGACCCCTGAACGCAACAACGCTTCTCCTCCTCAACGTTACATGGAGAGACCTCCTTCTGCTCCACATCATCTCTCAGCCAGGAGTGCCACTGTCACATTGCTTTGAAAAAGCCAACAAAGGTTATCAGAACGACCAGCATTTTACTGCAGAGCTTTAAGCTGTAGTGTACACCAGGCCTACGAATTCTTTACAATGGTTTTATAGAAAAGAAACGCTGCAGAGACAAAAGTAACATGGGACATACCAGCGACTGCATTATTGATAATTTATCAAAGGAACTTTTAAGGACTTCCTGGAGTATCTCTTAAAAAAAAAATTAAAAAAAAAAATAATCAAGATTTGAGTAGTGTTATAATCCAGAATAATTAAATACACTTTTCAACAGAATATTACAAAGCTTTCTTTAGGACTAGCAATCGAGACTGACAAATTCCACAAGACTTCAGGAACTTTAAGTATGTAGAAAAATTCCAATATTAGACAGTGGTGTTTTTTGTAATTGGAAACATTTAACACAAGTCCCTGTAACTGCAAATCATGTTTTACTGGTGTGTATATATACACACACACTGAAACAGACACATACACACACCGAAACATCATTACAAGAGCCAACATCATTACAGACACCTTGGTTCCTTGTGGATTCTGCACATCACTGCTCTTACAGAAGTTGCACCAGGTTGGTTTGTTTTTTATTTCAGCATCTTCATTAAGAACTATTCTTAAAAGAAGCAAACGGCTTCAGTTACAAGAAGAGGTACCACAGACCAGATTCACATATAGTGTAAACAGGTTCCAACCAACCAAACAGAAGTTGCATCCGCTTCTTACCAGCTTTGACTTTGGTTTTGCTGCTCAGCTGGATCACCAGTTGCCTTTACTTGCAGGAAGAAGTTTGATAAGAAATCAATGCCCGTATCAAAACTTAAATGGGAACCAGTAAATGCAGAATATTGGATCAAACCATTGTACAACACCTCTACTGTAGAGTTTCAAACATCTCAGGAGCTTGAGCCTGCTTAACCCAAACTCTGGAAAAGGACATTTCTCTATGGACATGCAAAGGCATTTAAATACAAACCCTGGGTGTTACAGTATTTCATTTTTTTGTCCCGTTTTTGGTGTAGACCTCAAGAATACAACTGTGTGTCCCATTATAAAACCAAAGCACCCTTGAGCATTACAAATTCTGAACAGCAAGGGCTGAAAAGAAGGGCATCTGGAAGTGATCTACACATTACAGAGCATGGTGTTTCACAAGTCTCAGAACAGTTTAGTTCATACTTTCTGGGATAACTTTCCCTATACCTTTGGCCCAATACAGAGCTGTAGTTTTCAGTTACTTTTACCCCTGAATTATTTGCTACCACATATAAAACACGCCACAGAAGTGGCAGTCAATGCTAAACATTTAATAACGTGTCCTTTTTGTCCTTTATTAACAATTACAATCAGCAGAAAGAAAAACTATTCACTCAACTCATTTATTTCATGATTTATACGTAAGTCATGTAGCAACTTAACATTGGTGTTATACATTTGTGCTTCCGTTCTCTGGCACTTGGAGGAGGAATTCATTTCCAGAAAAATCACATCTTGCTGAAGCATTCTTTTGCATTCGTCCAAACTTGAATTCCCTTTAAGTAAAAAAAAAAAATAATAGGTGGAAGTATACTTGGCTTGCAAACCTCATTAACAGACTTTCTTTCACAGAAGACTCTACAAAAAAGCTTGAAAAAGAACTTGACCCAAGAACAAGGCAGAGACCACACTGGAATTGGACTACACTACCTATTATATATCAATGTTAACACGTGACAGAGTGGGACAGAATACATGGGAGGTTTTACACTAGTGACTTCCAACCTTCTGTGACCGCAGTGTTCCTAGTTACTGGAAGTCTGCATGTGATCCCCTGCTGCTACAACACATGCACTAGCCTGGCCTTCCACAAACATACCTTTTTGCACATGCTAATCTGCATAACAGCATAGCTTATAAGTGCCTCCTTCAAATCGTGATTCTTCTGTTCTTTGAACCGTTCAATGTCAGCCCAGGCACTTTTCACAAAGTCTCTGGAATTAAAAGCAACATTTCTGTTAGTAAGTGTTCTACGTGTTCCACCCTGAGCTGATCCTCCTTCCTCAGAACCCTCAGCAGAACCAGCATAATTCAGAATATATTCTTCTCCTCAGATTCTGTCAGGACAACTAAGTCTTTGTGCTAATGTTCAGCACACAACATTGCACATTTCTTTGTCAATTGCCAAGTCAGAATCTTGGTCTTTCCAATGTGAAAACTCACTTGTCATCAGGATTTGAGACACTCATGTACAAACAAACATTTACAATGCAAATTTGACTTGGACAATTAACTTCAGGAATTAATTGTTGGTTTGGTTGTTGGCGTCTTAAGTCTCCTTAACTAAAATGGAGGTAGATTTCTGTAATTCATACCTTTCACTTCTGCTGGACTATACATACAAGGCAAGTATTCACTTGAAAATTCCTTCCAGAGCTACAAAAGCAGATCTCCAGTACTTCTGTCAAAATGATTAAGAAATTGCTTTTGCCGAGCATCTTGTTGTTTTGAACTATTCATGAACTAGTCTTATCTTTCCTGCTCTAATCCTATCCTATCAGGAGATACCACGTTTGCCCCTTGTGTTATACAATGAACGTGTTCTGAGACAATCCCATTGCTTTAGGAATGTTAGTTCCTCTTTTTCATGTTTGCATTCCTGAAGAAAATTTCATTAAAGCCACAAGAAGCAGTTACTCAAACACAACTCACCAGAACCCCTCATTTATTTCAAACAGGAGTTAGTTGTCCCCCATATAAGAAGCTGCAGAATATGAGCTCAGGACCCATACACGTAAACCAAACTAAATACTGTATTTGAAGCAAATCAGCTTTTGAGTCTTAGGCTATTCAGCTGCAGACCTACAAGCCCACCTGCTAAACATATTACTAGCTGAACATAAAAGCATGCAAGTCAGCCATTAGAGTGGGCTCAGTAACTGGGAAAGTCATCAGGTTTTACATAAGCCATACGCTCAAACCAGAAGCTAACTGCATGTACTGTACTTTATTTCACAACTTGCAGCTGACAGGAGCTTTTATAGACAGCTCATAAACACCAGGAATATATTAAAAACACTTATAAAATGCAAACACCTTCAAGAGCATCCAGTCAAGGACTTTTGCTAAGACAAGCCCCTGTGTTTTCTTTTGAAAAAGTCAAGCCCATTTACCTGCCTTCCAGATTTTTAGACTTAAGTTGTTCTTCTCCTTCCTGTATCTGCTCTTCTAGAACCTTTATCTTCGCTTCCCTCTGCTCAGGGGTTTCCTGCCCAAAGAGCTTGCTGGTCATCCCTTTCAGGGAGAATGTCCTCACAGTCTACAAAACAAAAACACTCTAGGTTTGTGATTCTCAAGCACAGCCACAAGTCATTATATGATTTTTACCAGCATTTCGGCTTTTTCTTATTATTCACCTCTATTTTGGCTTTAATTTCTATTTTATGAATGTCCTTTTGATAAGTAGTTACAGAAGGTACGGTGGCTCATGTTAGACTGAGTAAAGTGAGGAGGAAGCAGTTTCACCTTGAAACACTTAAAGCTGTCAGTCATTGCACTGACATGGGTAACCTTTTCTTACTGAAGTAGGAAAGAACCCAAGTCTTGTGCTCTGTATAAGAAAAAAAAAGCCATGAAGCAGTTGCATACAGAGCATCAATAGACCCAACAGGAATACTAAGAATCCTAAATACTTTTTTTTGAAGTTACTGCTTCAAGATGATGTATTAATAACATTATCTTCAGTACAAAAGGGGATAGCCACATGTCAGTAAAAGCCACCTTCCAAAAGGCAGCAGCAGAAGCCTTTCAGAATTTTTATTTTCAGGACAGTTTGTGTTATTCTGCTCAGGTCGTATTTTCTGCAACCCTTTACGTGCTCACTATTCACTAAAAGAAGTTTAGTACAAACAGCTTATATCACAAAGAACCAAGTTACTTTAAGCCTTAGATGCCTACAGCTCGTATGATACTGCTTCTCATAAGCAGCAGCCAGCATGTTAGTACCATTTAAATGTCATTCCAAGTTACTTGGCAAAAAAAAAAAATTAGAAAGGAGGCATCTTGGAAAATAAAGTGGAAGGACTCACTCCTGTTGCCAGCTCCTCACACTGCTGTTTTTTAGATGTTAGGTCCTGTGCAGCCATTTCCAAGTCATATTGCATTAGTTCGTGTTTCCTACAAACTGCCCTGAAAAGTAAGCAATGAAAGATCCATCACATAATGCCTTGTTTTGCTACGTTTCCCTCCATTTAAACTTTACAAACGGCACCATGATTTTTTTGACAGCAGCATATTCAGTTATTTATCTAACTTGAATTCAACTTCCTTATCACAGAATGCATTAACTCTGCAAATGCTGTAGTGAAGCAAACTTGGATCAAAGTGTAAAGAAAGTTCTTAGTGGAAGCAGCATTCTGCTCTTCTGCTCCTCTCTTTAGACTCGTTCCGAGACACTCAGCAACACGAGCCCTACCACCCAGTTAAGGAAGCCACTGTGAAATAGTTTTATTTAAAATCACAACCAAGACAAAAGCTACCTGGAGATGGTACCTCTCACAACACCAATGTATCAGTCAATCAAAATTCTTCGTGTTTTATTTTTTTTTAAAACAATGAAACAAGAAACTGCGCTCCTCGATTCATACAGTGCCTTTCATCTGGAAAAGAGGAGAGTTTCCTCTGAGCACCTGCAGTAAGTCCCAGTCCTGTGTGGGCTGACGATGCTACATCCGTACTCCGCTGCCGGATGCACATTCGTCTCCCAGGAGAGGCTGCTCTTGCTCTGGGTTCCCACACAGCCCCCATCACACTCACAAACCTGACTGTCTACAGCACCACCAAACCCCTCCAAGAGCTTCAGAGCCAGCCCGTGGACAGCACATTAGCTTTAGGCACAATCTCATAGCATAAAGCAATTTGCTTTTGTATCCACAGTTGTAAGGGAGGACTGCCCTATAAAGGCTAGCGTAAAAACAAACAAGCCACACACACACAAAAAATATCAGTAGTTTGATGCACTATTGTGTACAGGAAATTCAAGTTATATAGGACACTTTGAAACTTCTGGGAATTTGTAATGGCTGTAGCAGTTCTGTTTGGTCTATCTCATTTGAAAGCTGAACATTTCAGCACATTCGGGACATTATTTCACCAGAAGCCAAGGAAACAGTGTAACCAGAGGAATAAAGAGCATTACCTTGCACAGCATACTGAATTTAACATCTCTGCCATTTCATTATTGATCAACTCAGTTCTAATTTTTATTGCCACCCACACGGCAATCAAATATGAGTAAGCAAAGTAAGAGATGAGAACATGGAGATTCCACAACACTGACATTTCCACTTCCCAGAGGACAGGAGAGGATACCAACCTAAATTTAACATCAACACAACATTAGAGGAAATGACTGAAGCTTCCATTTGAGCTATGTGCTTCTGTACATACCGTAGTGCTTCTGCATAGAAGAGATACTCCTTCAGCTGATCTGCATAATGTTCCTCCTCTTCCAGTATGTCATCAATAGAAGCTGCATATCTGGTGGAAAACAGTCATGGGTAAATATAAAGTTCCTTCATTTAACCTTTAAGGACTACATATGCAATAACGAGGGAGGACACTTGTTTGACACACAAGTAAAACAGTGAAATAACAAAGTAAAACAGCAAAAGGCACTTCCAAAATGGGTTTTACCTTTGTTTTTAACTGAAGTCTGAATCAGGTAATATAAACACTCCTGCAGGCCAGTTTCATTGGTTGCTACTACAATTAATCTTTTGACAAGTACAAGGTCTATCGTAAGCTTCCAGCCGAAGATGAGGCAGTTTTTATTACAGGAAAGGAAATAAAAATGTTCCTTCTTCTTTTTCTTTAGTAGGCTGTCAATAGGCAGCACCAAGACAAAAAAGTACACAGAGCAGAAAGCAGCCTGCAAGGCTTGAAGCATTAAGGCATAGGAACGTGAACATCATACTTTCTGAAAAGCAAAGAGGCAGCATTTAAAAGGCTATTTTCATTGTTCATCATTCAGCCTGAGTACAACGTAACTCACAGTGGTGCTCTGAACACCGAAACGTTAAATCCTCCAGCTCCTTCAAAGCATGTTGCTTGGTCTGCACTGTAAGTCAGGCACATCAATTCAGAGCAAAAGAAGTTTAAACCTGCCTTTTAGGGAGAAATCCGAAGTACAAAGGCTTGGATCAACTCCACAGCTCTTGCATTCAGTAAAAGTTTTGTCATTTAGGCTGATAACTCCTAGAAAGTGCTTTTTTGGCCATTTTTCTAGTTTATATTGCTTATTGGACAGTATTTAATAGGTTCTCACCAACCAGGATGCTGTGCTTGGACACACTTGCTGGCACAGGCTGAGAGCAAACAGGTAACTGCACATCTTACTTGGTAGAGTGACAGAAACAGCCAGCAACACAGGGTGTGTGCCACTGGAGACAAACAGAATGAGTGAAAACCCATCACAAATGCTCTCAAACGATCACAAATCTATTCTGCCAACTCAGTCAGGCTTCTCAAGTATGTGGCAATCCCTTGCACAGCTGCAGGCTCTCTGAAGCTAGCATATGTCCATGCTTGTCTAGTGACCACCACAATGTAGCCCAAAGGTTAATTACAGCACCTCTTGGCTTCCAAGTTTTTGCAAAGTCTGAGTTTTTCCCTTTCTTCCTGTGCCTCTCTAGTAACTGACTCGACAAAAGAAGAGGATTAAGCTGCAAGAGAGCTGGTAATGTGACTTGGGAATGAACAAGAAATCCTGCAAGCTCAAAAAGAAATAACAATATCACTTAGACCCCTGGGAATGAATATAAGGAAGAAGCTCCTTCTGAACTTTACCATCCTCCTCAGGGCTGCTCAGGAGGGCATCCAAATGAAGGCACTTCAAAGAGGGAGCAGCTATTTGCAGAATAGCTGGAAGAATGCAGAGCCTGAGGAAAAGTTGTAGACATGCCCACCTGCTCAAGTATGAATTTCTTAAGCTTGCAAGCAAGAAGAGTTGTTTTGATGCTCTGCAAAATCAATGATGTGGCACACCCAGGAAAAGCCCTACCAAGGCTATTGGTGATAAATAAGCGTAACATTCCAAGAGACGGGCAAGAGCAGATCAGTTTAAGTAGAAGGGAAAGAAGAACAGGCAGAACAAGAGTTCACATTATGAATCAAAGTCAGGAAGAAATCCCAACTGTTGAAAACTGTACTTGTTCTGAAAAAATCCTGCAGCCACACAGGTCATAAGTGGCTTGCCCTCTCTATTTTTAAGCTCTGAAGTGCATTAGTTTTAGTGTAGTGGTTCGATTTCTCAGGGCAGCAGATGGACCACATTTCAGTTTCAAGTAAGTTCTAAGTTTGGAGCATTGCTGGAACTCATCAGCAGCAATACAACTCTCCAAAAAACCAACCCCAAAAAAAGCCACCGAACAAAAACCCACCTCACACAGTCAGTTTTTAAAATTACACTTGTTTGATTTGAAATAAAAATAAAACTAGTAAGACAAGCTGAATTCTGATTCACCTAAATTAAACTGAAATTTAAACAATGGTTTGTCCTAAGAAGGTAAGCAGACCAGGGAAAGTCTTAAGAAGAAACACTGCAGTAAAGGTAGCTAATACATTCCCACTTCTCGTGGGAATCATCAGCTAAAACCTCTGTTTTAGTTTAAGCTGCTTCCACCTGTAATGACAGTCTAGTTGGTACAGAGATAAAAGATCACTCATTGATAGCATGAAGGGCAGAAGTCAAACATCTGACTTTTATTCTCTTTCATCTTTTAAATGACAGAATTACAGCCATTCACTCGAGTTTTCTTAGCATACTCTCTTGTTTTCTGTCACTTCAGTAAGCCTCATCCTGTTATGCAACACACACTCAGAGGTGCTTTGGGATGTATACTCCACATATTAAGCAGTTTTAGATCATACTAAACAATAACAACTCAAAAGTTTAAATAAACATCTAGTAAAGACTACAGCATATGGGGTAGATAGAGAATAATTAAATTACCCTTGAAATTTAATATCTATAATAGGCAACCTTCTTGAAGAAGCTTTCTTCTGCAATAAGCTTCTGTCTAATGTTATGGGAACGGTAACTGGACTGGTAAGTTACAATTCTAAGAGATCACAGATATGATCCTTACTGGTAGGAGACCACATGGGTCACTGAATGAGTTCCTGAATCTCACAGCTGCTGCTTCTTGCTTGACTGTCACCAAAAGATAGTCGTTGTACAAGGATGCCAGAGTAAAAGAGATGACATTGAGAGCTACCTCAGACTCCATGCAGTGATTAAAATTACCCAGAAACTTGCTGCCATTACTCTGGATCTTTAACCCTAACTGTATCACAGTCAGAAACATTAAACATCTCAGATGTATGGAGAGGGCTTGAGCCTCCTAACTGAGAAGTGAGGCCCATTTCTTTTAGTTGGTTACGCATTTCTAGGTGTCTGACATCTTCACATGGTGTATCTCAACTACTGAAAACCCCCTTGTGCCTCCTTAACCCCCCTAACCCCATATTACAGCATGTTTTCACAGTCTCTTCCATTTCTGCAAGCTGTAGTAGGTGTTTAACACCATATTCCACCTCTACTTCAATTATTTTTTTCTGAAAGCAGAATGCAATCTCCATTTCTTTATTCTCACCAGAGCTTTCTGCTTAAAAAAATATTACAGCTTTTTTTGGGTGAAAGCTACCATGTTAGCCAAAACACAGAAGCATGAATAGATTATTCAGACGCGTTCAAATTCTTAAAGATCTGATAAAACCAGAATTATCCTGAAAAAGCTGAGGGCTCTTCAAACCCTTTCACTCGAGAAGGCATAACGCCAATTGCAACCCAGCAATGCATGCAAATCTGTACTATAAACCAAAACTGGTACCTCCCACACAAATTACACTTTATCAGTAAAAATACTCTATGAAGAAGTGTCAAACAGCTTCCACCTCTTGCTGGAATTGTTACTTATCTGTACTGTGTGATTACAGGACAGTAAGAGCAATGAGAAACTATACTGTTGCACTTACTAAATAAATATAGAAATATGACAACCTGAAAAAGCAGGACGTGTGAGCCCAGAACACTGCTTCTGTGAGCGCTCTGAAGTGCTAGACTCTTATTTTGAAGACTGTGTTTTGTATCCTCTGCCAACTGACTCTGAAGATGCAAAGAGGGAGGATTCTCTACTTTATTACATCCAGTCAGTATTTGTTTCAAGAATCCATTAGAGTTTTGGTGCTGATTAATTAAATTTCTTAGCTTTCTGCAATTAAGTCCAAATCTGTGTACCATCTACGGCATGGTACGAAATGCCGTATCAAAACCAAATGGATCTCATCAGGTCTGCAGTACATTAAAGTTGTACTCCACCAGTTTCTGGCATAGTAGCTTAAAAGAAAGACTGGAAGAATTCCAAACACTTCTACAATTTCAAAATAATAATAAAAAAAGAAACCCCTCTGGTTTCTCCTGAGACCTTTTGAGCTACTTAATACAGTACATGGATGCTAAAATTGTGCCTGCATCCAAGTCAGAGAAACGCTGTACACCTAAAAACAACGCACCCCCAACTTTCTCAGTACTCTACTCCTATGCACTCTGGGGTTGAGGGAAAAGAGAGGAAAGAGGGAGAGTTCTACATCTGGCTTACATCAAACTATCAGATATTCAGTCAGTACTTACACATCCATGTGGTGGCCAGCACTCTGCAACCCATCCCCCATCTCCTTTTCTATTGCACTCCACTCACTGTAGGAAAAACAAACGAGAAACAACATCACACATGAAGGGTAAGGGAAGTTAATAAGCTGCATCCTGTATATAGTTTCTTTCCAGGTGACACCTGAATAGAAACTGCCTCAAAGTTAGACTTGGCCAAATGGTTTTCTTCCTCTAAGCAGCAACGTTGACAATGTGGCAAGGCTACTTACAGCACTCTGTTAAAGAATCGTCCCTGACACCTAAACTCATCCTCACCAATACGCTTAGTTTAGGATCAGTTTTGAACAGAAAGAATCTAGTTTAAATAGCTAAGGCTCAATTTTTTTAAAAAAAGTGAAGATACTAGAACTTAAAAGAAACGGGGGGGGAAAAAAAAGGGAATTTTCTAAACCAGAATTTGGTCTAATATGCTCATCAAGAAGAAACCAAGTTTCCCAGACTCAAAACACACCCGATAGAAGCCTTTTATTCCAAAAACCAGAAGGTGGGATATGACATTTGCAAGCATTTTACCGCTCCTGAAACCATTTGCTGTGTGTTGTTTTCTGTTTTCATAATAGACTGCTGTTTAGTTCTCTTCACTAAAAAAAAATATTAACTCACAACCGCCTCATCACTGCTTACATTACTCATCACATCAGGGAGTTCATTTAGATAAAGAAGGAAACAGAACTACAAGATAGCAAGACTTGTTCTGGACATACAAGTATGTACACCGCTATTTTAATTGTATTCTCAGCTTTGTGGAACCTTATGAGATTTCTTAGTTGCAAGAACTATATCTACAACTCTTTTTACAAGAAAAAAGGAGGGGGTCCCCTTGTGTTTCACATAATTTATGTCTAATGCATCTATTCTGTCCTTCACTTTTTCATAAACATTCCACTCCGCTGATGTTGACATTTGTTTGTCTTTGTGTTATTACAGAACTACACCTAATTTCACTTTAAAACCCCCAATGAGAAAGACATCTGCAATCCATTAACCCAGAGAATTAAATTTAGCACTTGAACAGTGTGTAGAAGCAGGAGGTTTCCCTTAACCAGAAGTTTAGATTCTTTAATTCTCCAGTGAGATGGAAAACTTGAGCATGCAATTCACTTATATAAATCAAAAAACGATTGGCAAATTCACTTAGATGGACTAAAATTGGATAGATATAGTTGTTGATTTTTAACCCTTAAAAGGGCCTCGAAGCTTTTCAGAGACAACTTCATGAAAATAAGTAGTAAGTGGCTTTCTGAATAAACAGAATGCCAACGCAACAACAAAAGCCGCAAAGGTCTGGAACACAAAACAAAAAGCTGAAGTCCTCCACTTGAGACTAAGCTCAGCAGATCCACAGATTGCTACATCCAACACAGAAATCTCTTTAGAACTGCAATGTGAAGTTTTCAAGGGAGACGTTTAAATATTTTGGATATACTTTTCAAAAGCATAAGAACATAACCATTAAATTCCCAACACTCTCTCTCCACATATATATATATACACACACACACCCATCTCTCTTTCTACATATATACTTAAAAAAAATGCATAAACTCTTACCTGAATACTCTTCCATAGTTGCCATGGACTTTATAGACACCATATAGTCGGTCTGCCACCCTCTAAAACATTAGAGTCAATTTTTGGTCATAAACATTATATGCAATTGCTTTGTGAACACCCACATACAAACTTCAAGATAAAGGCTTGATTGAGGTAAACAAGATTAGGCCTAAATCTAATCAAAGTCACCACTGAAGGAAAAATCAACAGCATTAAGTCTTTGAAGACTGAAGTCACAGTCAAAGCTGTATTGAAAAAGTAACATTCCAAGTATTTATTTGGAAGCACCCATATAGGATATGCCTATGGAGACCACAAATGACTGAGTCTCTCTAATTTTTGACAACCAGGTGTAAGGCATAGCCTCCTTTACCCAAATAATACAGTTTATGTTAAATAAGCAAGTGTGTATATAAAGATGGCAAGACAGAAGTCCACCCTGTCACCAAGACCGCAGGGAAAGCCACAGTAAAATTCAAACAAGTGACCTGATTTTTCCATCCAGCTCAGTGGAACAAAGGGAAGGAAAAGAGCTATCCATTGCAGAACTTACTGCTCCAGCTAGATCTATCATCTCAGCTGCTTGGAGAGTCAGTACCTGCTGCAGCCAGCACTACAATACTGGCAACAGCCTCGGAACAGACCTCACGTACACTCCAAAGTGTGACTTGTAATCCAGATAATGCTCTTGTAATTGTGACAGTAACTGAGACTGAGGTTCAGTAAGAGTTACCGTTACTGGTCTGTCAAAGCAGTAAAAAGGAAACACAAGCAAATTGCCCAAGAGATCTCATGCACGTACAGTCCTGAGAAACAGGCACTGTCAGGAGAACACCAGTGATTAATCCTCTCAAGAACCTCAGCTCAACAGGGCAATCAATTACTGTCCTCTCTGCAGCACAGTTCCCATCAAAAACTAAATCCCCGTTGAACACACTAAAAAGCAGTATCATGCTCCTCATTATTGAAACTGTAATTTCCTATTTCCTTTTTGCGACTTTTTAGGGAAAAAAATCTCTTCCATTCTCAATCCATAGAGTATCTTAATGCATGACATAATTAGAAAGAACATTATTCATTACAGATGGAAGAACAAGCCAAAAAAAAAAAAAAAGGAAAGTGTGCTGGGAAGCACAACCAATTCACACAAGCAGCTCTGAAAAACAAAGTATTGTATGTCTGACCAGAAAATGGTGTTTTGGGGCCCTTCCCAGCCCAGACATCCAGCAAGAGCAACTTGTCTGCTGAGCAGAGAGAAACAGACATCTCGATCCTCTTTAAAACACCTCCCTCTGATATGTGGCCATCAGGGGAGAGGGCAGATTAGCAACAGGCATGTGTTTGCTCCTCCAGCGACTGCCAAACTCCACCACCACTCTTGGAACTCTTCCCCTTGCAAATCTGTACTAAGTCAGCACTTCCCTCCTTGCCACCTCCTGCCCCACGCTCCAGAGCCAGACTCTCTCAGGCAAAACTGCCCTAATTCTAGAGCGCATATACCAGTTCTCTTGACTCGACAAGAAACACTGCCTTATAAATAAATTATACTATTTGTCACGACACACATGGGAAATACTTACAGCTCTGACTCGCAGAAGGTGTGATATGACAGACTGCAGTTCATCGCTATAGTGTTTGAGCTCAGTGAATCTCCTGGGAGCAGGAAACAGATAGTACATCATTAGCCATCGTGAAAGCAAGCTTTCACAGAATGCAAGATAGAGCCACAAAGCTACAGCCAGCGGGACAGAGCCTGGATTATGTTGAGGTGGAATTAGCTGAAGACTCCTAAAGCAGCGACTGTAGAGTTTAATTCCTCTGAAGTGAGCAACCCAACACTTGCATAACTGTTGGTTTTTATATTAGTGTAAATAATAAAGGTTCAGAAAAATATAAGAGGTTTTTTTTATGAAATTTAAATAGCTAACTTGAATTGCTACATCACTGTGTTAGATTTTTTTTTTAAAATGGGATTTATCAAAGCAAACACGAGAGAATAGAAAAGCTTCAAGTAAGTACAAAGCCAAAATCTGCTGAAGCACACGTACCCTTAATAAAAACGTGTTCTATTTCTGACTTGACAAAGATACTTTACTTTCAAGCTGCCATCTGACCAGTTTTGAGTACAGTCTTTCAGAAGGAAGCACTCACAATTATCACAATTCCTCTAAACTCTAAGCCACGAGGTAACTGTAACTAGTTACAAACTACACGCTACCGAGACCTGTACCTGCACAGGAGTCATGCAAGACTAAAAGCAATTAAGTCATTACAGCTTAGCAAGGTACTAGTCAGGTAGCCCACTGCAAGTGACCATGTATACACTGCTGGCCTGCCACTACTGAAAGAGAAAGGCATTTATCAGCCACACCAGCTAAGCCTTGGTGGCAATTTAAGTGGATACATTTAGCTGATGCTAATGACGAAGCTGGATCAGTTGCCACAGCTTTGCTAGTGACAGGTAACCAATGAAGCCACAAAACCAGCCACTTCTGTACACATAAACCCTCCCTACTACACACAAGTCTGACTCATGACCTACTTTGGTACACAAGAATGCATTTCATCCAGATGGGAAGCCAGAAACAGCTTTCCCTAAATTACTAAACAATGACCTGAAAGCAAACAAACACAGAAAAACGCAATTAGAATTAAGGAACAGGAGACCTGAGATCAGCCTTGCAGGTTGATGTTCAAGCATTAAAACCTTCACCCCTCCTCACACCACAGCACACAGTCAGTCTTTGTATTTCAGAATAGTTTGTACCCAAGAGATCTCACTGAAGTGAGTCAGGTCACTTGTTTGGGGTGACCAAGTATGAAATTCCAGCGGTTTTCATTTAACACCTCTTCTTTCCCTGCCAGGAAGTCTTCCTCTAAAATATTCTCCTCCCTACACTCAGGAAGTAGGAGCTTTATTACCATTTCTAATATTTTTGATCTCCAAGGAGTATCTTTTATAAGATTATGATACACAGAGGGTTAAAGTACATAAAAAGATTTAAAAGCCAGCAGAGAAACTGTATGGGAAAAATAAATACAGTCATTGATCCGCACAGTGGGGTTTAGAGAGCAATCTTTTCAGTTTACACTTTATAAAATATGCACCAGGGTTGCATGTCAGACAGCTGCAGACACGTACAGTGAAGATATTTGAAATAATTGAACTAAAAACAAAAGATTAAAAAGTATGCCTTCAGCTCAGGAAGACTCCCCTTTCCACTCCAGAAATTTATAATGAAAAGTTTTATTTATCCACTTTTGTGGCAAGAAAGCTTTCAGGAATGCTGTACTCCCTGAAGCCAAAAATCAGGCACCCAAAAGGAGTTCCAGTATCCAGTACTCCACCAGCAATACATCTTCTCCAATGCTGATTCCTCCTCCATTAAAAAAATAAAATAATAATTAATTCATAACCAAGTTGTCTTCTTTTTATTGTCTCAGAAAAGCATAAACAAAAGCGATGCTACTTCTTGCCTAATCTCCTGTGAAGGCTGATAATCTTACAATTTTTCAGGGAAAAAAAAAAAAGCCTTGTTTTTAAGAGACGGGTGTTGTTGCAGATAAAAGGTTTATTTCTCACGTATTTGCTTGAGTCCTACTCATTGCTCACATAAAAAAAATATACACAATTTCCAAACTGAATTCAGTGAGGCACACAAAGGGATGTTTACTTTCCAGCACATTGTAACAGTGCAAGTGTAAAACAAGACAGTTTCAGCACTCAGTCGCTGAGGCATTTTTATCTAGTGCTTCTCACTTGGTTTTACTACAGTTTAGCTATTTAATTGAACTATTAAGTAGAATTTCAGACACAAACGAAGAACAGATCAGGTCACAGTTCTGTAGGAAGACCACCGAGTTTCTTCTCAAAAATATCATGATAATGATGCCATGGTAATGGCAAAGAAGAAAATTTCATTTGCATTAGACAGTTACTTTTGTGTGTTTACTGAGACTCCTCCCTACATCAGGAATGGCAGTGCCATTTTCCTCTTTTGTGATACTACAAGAACAGAACCGTTCACTAAAGAACAAGCTATTTGTCCAAGTATCCAGACAAGGAAAAAAAAGTTACTTTCCCTTAGGAAAGGATTTAGTGTTTTCTAAATAAAACTTTCACTGATAAGAAATGTACTGTTTTGATTAAAGAACAGAAAAAGAACAAGAGGATGAGTGCCATGAGGCCAAATTACAGAGGCCTCCAGGAGACACAAATTTACCTCTGTGTATCAGAATAAATTTTTATCACCGTAAAATTCCACAAATTGCTTCCCACAGGAGGAGGTTTAGTTTCCAGCCTACATTTGAACTCTTGAGCATTACCATTTCAACTGTGTCGAGCTCCTCACTTTGCTCTAAGCTGAAGGCTGCAGCTCCACAAGGCAACCTGGACTGTGAGTTTCAGCAATTCTTCACCCAAACCCTTCCTGGTGCAGGAACCTGAAAGCCTACACTCCACAGAGCAGCCAGATCTTTTGTTTCAGCAAGGTGAGCTTGCTGAACCCACTTTACCACCCAGTCACGCAAGCACCAGAGGTAGAGGGGTAACTCTAGAGGCAGCTCAAGTTCAGGTGCGCCAGGCCTGGCAAGGCACTGTTCTTCCTGCTAGAGCCACACTTGTTTTAACACTAAAAGGCTCTCCTTCAATTAAAAAAAAAAAAACACACCACAAGTTATGCCCATCAGTTATTTATTAAATGATTTGTCTCCAAAAGTTGGATATGAAAGCTATCTAGCTGGCAGAATGCAAACAGAAAGCACTTGCCATATCTCTTAAGTGCTGTGAAGTCTCTATTGAGTTAAACAGGGACTGATTTTGTTACAAGCCCCTCCTCACATTCTCCTTGTATTAACTCTTTTCCTGCTTTTCACCAAGCCAGTTCTCACAACAGCTTTGCTTTCTGAACCATTTAGTTACCTCAAAAGATAACACTGTATTCATCATCTCGGCGTTAACCAACCTTGCCTACCTATGCCTACAGGAAGGCTACTGGCAAGGATTCCCTGCTAGCCACAGATCAAGATGACAGAAGATGAAGTATGCAAACAAGGGGCCAATTTCACCTATAGCTACTGAGGGAATTGTC
The DNA here is from genome assembly GCA_004320125.1 of Scolopax mira. Taxonomy (NCBI): domain Eukaryota; kingdom Metazoa; phylum Chordata; class Aves; order Charadriiformes; family Scolopacidae; genus Scolopax; species Scolopax mira. The sequence continues at coordinate 54,394 of BJBW01004798.1, forward strand.
GTCTTTCAACCTCATGCATGAATATTATCTTGTATATTAAACCTTAGCTAAGAGCTTCCTTGCTGCCACAGAAAGCTGCAAAAACAAACATGAAAAAAAAAAAGAGGGACTGCACCCATCCACAGATCAGCCTATAGAGGTTCAGAAAGGTATGTGCCTCCTAAAATCCTTAACACAATACACATAGTTCCTGGGGAAGCACAAAGGGAACAGACACAGGCTGTCCCTGCATGGCATCTGGCCAGCAGATGAACCCAGAAGGGCAGTGCTCACAGGTCTCTATTGACTATTCATGGCAAACAGCAGCATCTCCTGACCCTACTGCTGCACGCTGGTGTTTCTTCCTACTTCTGCAGTATTTATTCTTATTTTACCCTTCTCACATCACCCAGGGTGTGATGAGCCTCCCACTACATACCCTAACGATTCTGACAGGTTTTTCTATCCAGGAGATTGCTCCAGTGCACGTCCCAGAGCTTCTTAAACTGCAGAGCTGAACTGACCTCCGGACTTCCAAAAGCATCTGTGAAAATTGGCAGCTTGAAGAGAACTATGAACTGCAACACCAGGGTGCATGTATCCAGGACTGCACACTAGCAGATTTTTGGAAACATCAACTATCAATATGTATTCTGTTCAGGCTTGGAAAGATTTCTCTGCAAACAAATATTAAGAGATTTTTTTTTCGGAGTCTTTTTTTTGTCCCTTCCTTTTAATCTAGCTAAAATGAAAGAATCATTTTGTATATAGCAATGGCATTCTTCTGAACATTTCCTGCTCCTAGAAACAGTATTTATCAACCCTTTTCACACTACCTCCTTACTGGGCTTCTGTTAAGATTTGAAGTGCAGAAATAAAATTTTTCTTTACCGAATTTATTCCAAGGAGACAGAATATTCTGTCATCTGAAGTTACAGTGGTAACCGAAAAAAGAGAAAGGGAGGGAAGAAGGATGTGGAATCTTACTTGTCTGGGTTTTTCACTCTGAATGTTGCATTAAGAGCTTTTAATCTGGAATCTGCCTGAAAAAAAAGGGGGGAAAAAAGCTTTGTTAATTAATGCAATTAAATTCCAGTGACAAAAAAAATCTCAGCCTTCTGGCAGCACCATTAGAAAAAAAGCCTGCCTTCCTGACATATTTAAACCTTCAAACATTGAATAAGTTGACACTAGCTGCTCCACATGTCAGATTTTTTTTTTAAATTAAAAAGTAAAAAAACTAAGCTATTTTTGTCAACTAAGATGTGTTCAGTACCCACTAAAATTAAGGTGGTATAATTCAAATTCCACAAAAATATTCCCTTCTTAAAATGTTACACAAGTCATGAAGTTAAGATACACAACCCTACATTCTTTTTAGATGAAGCAAGTAGGTAACATAAGACCATATGGACAAACTATTTTATATTTTTCAAACCAAATAAAACCTATGGTAGGCTGACCTCTATATGCTCTTTATTACTAGGAACAGTTCCCCAGTGAAATCAAATTCTTATATATCATGTTCTCTTATTTTATGACTGGCTTCACAGAAAATATGTAATTTGTATATCAGAATAGAGACATTTTTAATGCAATGTTCTTTTCTAAAATAAATCTCTACAGAGGAAATTTCAATACCTAATTAAAAAGTTAATTGGCTACTTTACTTTGAGATGTTGGCTTACCAATGACTGCAACAGCCACACAGAATATCTCTAAGGAGGGTTTTCAGGTGGTTTTTTTTTCAAGTTAATTGAACATTAAACTATGCAATGTGCGTTTACCACTAAAGATGAGATATCCCAGCCTCATCCAAAGAGGACCCACATCACCCCAACATTTCGTTTCTATGTGGTATTTTACATACAGCTCACTCAGGGCTCATCTATACTGTATGAAAACTCCAACTTAGGTAAAACAGCTGTGGTCTACTTTTCATCAAAGCATCCCTCTTATCATTGAAAGAGCAATAAATAACATCTTGTGAGGCAGATAAATTTCCTTTAGTGTATTCTTTTAGCAGGCAGCACAGGGAAGCATGTCTAAGATAGCACAAGGAACACAAAGCACTGCATAAAGCTCAGGCTTTGTGTTTATTCAGACTGCTCCACAGGCTTGTACAGCTTGGACCTCCACTACTCTGTCCCCACAAGTCATTACACAAGCCAGTTAGATTTCAGGTCATTCAGACACACCTACATGTGCCCCTCACACATCCTCTCACAGTACAACCACCACCCAGGTACACTGGCCTTAAATCAAAGTCTAAGCAGCTATTTCACAAAATACTGCATTAACGTCCAAACAGCAGGGACCAAAGCCACTTGAGTTTGTTGGGACAGTACATACATTCAACAGGCTGTTACACTTGAAAAGGATCACTTCCTACTTTACAGTTATAAGCAATTTTTTGTCCCATATAGTGCTCTGAGGAAGAGCTCAGTAAGTACACAGGCAGTTATCTGGCAGGAACCAAGACCCTGCCAATGCTCAACCATTTAAATAGGGTTATTTCCTTCTTGCCATTAACAGCAGAGTAACTCCCACACACTGCTTTTGAGCATTTGCACCACACAGAGCTATGTGGATAGATAAATGTCTGTTCATTCTTAAACTTCATTTAAAATTAATACATACCTGCACTTTAGACATGAACTCCCCATCAAATGAGGTACAGTCGAGGAGTTTTCAGACAGTTAATTCCTACTATGATCCTATAATCAGTTAAGTAAGCCAAGGAAAGAGGGGAATTTTGTCCTTCCTAAAGGAAGATTTAAAATCCCAAGTGACAAATCCCTTAAAGAACAAAATTAAGTGCTGGAGGTGGGAGGGAGGAAAGGCATGATTTAATGATACAGCTGGCAGTGTAAACAAAGTCTCCAACATCAACATTCAACTGTAACATGCTACACTGCATTAATGCCTAATTTAAAGTTTAGTTCGCCTGGTTCAAACCCTTTGGGACAAAAGACACATCCTGCTTTAATGCATCAGCAGCAGAGACAGCAGCAGCACATAAACCAGTGCTCTGATTCTAGCCTAAGACATGTATTAAACAGAGGTTTGTCCTCCAGTATAGTTCTAAATAACCTCCAATCTTGAGGGGTTTATATTTTAGATGTTGAATAAAGGAAGGATTCTTTCCCCCAGGCTTTTGCAAAAAGTTATTTTTCTTTCCTAAGGAAACAGGAAGTGTAAAAGGGAAACTCTACACACAATCAAGTCCAGAAGGGAAATGGGATTTGCTCATCTCATTGAATCTACAATATGGTTTCATGTAGGCAAATATTCTCAGCATTCTGCTATGGCTTTTCTTTCATACACACCCCACTGTGCGTGCTCCTGAACATACCCTTCCAGTAACAAGCTTTCTGAACTCCTGTGAATATAAGGTGAAGATGTGTCGACTAGGAGAACACAGCTTGAAAGCTTTACTTTTTTTGCTATATGAATACTAGCGACATGCAAACCCTACCACAATGGAAGAGAATTATTAGCAACTTAAGTTACAACATAAATGTCAGTATCAAAGACTCTTGGATACTGAGGATAAGTGCACCCGTGGTTTCCTTCAGCTCTCACTATTCAGACTAATTCCTCATAATCCACCTAATTTTTAGCTGTAATTTCATAAGACTTGATCATGTTACAATGAAAGAGAAGCTCAGGATTTGTCCCCATACTGTAACTTTTCCAGGCACAGCCCAGCAATCTATCAATCGGCTTCTCGCACATTCTCCTTGTAGATGTGCAAACCTTCATCATTTATTCCTCCAAGTCTTCCACCAGTTCTCCCAGCCACCAACTCAGCAATACCAATGGGGATACTATACTTCAAGACACATTGTTAAACAGTTAAGGGGCACCAAATCCATCTGTCCTAGTCCTTTTCAGCAATTTATCTTTGTAGAGAATTCAGAATCCTTTGCTTGCTCTTTAGGTGGGTTTTTTGACATCTTGTACCTCTTAGCAGGCTAAATCTGACACCCATCTTTAAACTTATACTGAACTAAATTGACAACAGACAAAAGTACTGCTATGAACCCAAGTTCATTAGTTTTAAAGCTTATAAGGCTCATAAATTTCTACTACTAGCAGAATTACAGGGCTGAGCATCAAACATAGGCACATACTACTAAGCCTGCTAGAGAACTTAACAACTGAAGTCTTACCTGTTAGTTGCTAAGAATTCTGCTGTATTTTGTAGTTACAAGTATACATAAAGCAATCCCTTTAGCTCATTCTAACAGCCAACATAAACAGCCTAAAACACATTAGTTTGAGTATTTCTGTGTCAAAGCGGTCATGAAACAAGCAGTTACAGTAATTACCTTTAACTGAAATCCAGTCTCATTCACCATTTCTTTCCATCCACCTTCCTGTAAAATACAGGAAAAGAAGGTTCTGTTAGAGTAACTTAACAGTGCCACAGCTTTTGCAAGCCCCTGTATCTGAATCACATCAGAACTGAAAGAAGAGCTTCTCCAGTAAACCCGGGCTCTGCCTCAGCTACCTCTGCCTCTATTTCATTTTAAGAGTCTGGGTTAAGAATAACATGTTATTATGTTGTGCTTGCATACTAACCTCCCCAAGAAGCTCTCACCTCTTCACTGTGTGTCAGTGTGCTCAATTACCTCAATCTATCAGCTGGAGGCAGGAGCCACACAGCTTTGTTTAAGGAAGTAGCTCAGCTCTTCAGAGAGAAGAGTAGTCATCTATTGTCTATCAGATTATCAGCAGTTTGGAGGACCTGCTTGAGGCAGGGAATGTGCAGGCAAGGACTGATGGGGTCAGTTTACAGTGCACACTAAGTCACCTTGCTCACAGGCAGTGGTTGGTTGTCTACTGCTTTCAGTTCCCATACACTACACTGTGCTGCAGTGAACATATCAGCTCAGTCTGCTCCTAAGGAATGTCTGATCAAAGCACAGAACAGAGAAATGCCTAACATCTCCTGAAGCTGAAAAATCACAGGATGCAACACTTGAGCTGACAATCAGATTACTACTTTTGTAATAGCATATGAAAGGATCATGACTCAAACCACAACGTTGAAGAAGCTGTGGCTATCCAGAAAGCAAATTGGAAGCCAGTGCTGTCTCCAGAGTCAGCAGTACAGCATGTCAACTATTTCGGGTTTAGTCCTAGAAAAGCTTTCCCAACCAGCACACATTAAACTCACAATATGCTGTTCCAAAGAGGTGGAAATTCTTTCTTAGGAGCCTTAGAACTAGACTGGAAAAAAGTCATAAGGTACACTAAAAGGCCAACTGTACCACTGCAGCGGGTTGTAAAGAAGCTTACAGGGACAAGCTTTTCCCACCCTAAGTTTATTCATGTTGCACCCTTTTCCTAAACACAGAGCAAGCTACAGGTCAATGGGAGGGAAGAAGAGCAAAGGAAAACCCCCAACCTTTAAAAAAAGAAGTACTAAAGAATGTATTTAGAAAGCATGTCACTTCAGTATATACCTGTGTTAAAAATGAATAGAAGATTTTGTCTTGGCAAAGAACAGGATGCGAAGCCACACGTAACAAGAAGTTTTCCAAACCAATTCTTCTTCTTTCCACAAAATCTGGATCCATATTATCTGCCGATAGCTTATGCCAAACAAAGTCAGCCTATTTAAACAGAAGAGTGTTAACAATAAATAAATAACAAACGGCACAAAACAAGTTGCAGCCTCAGCTTACTTACCCTTTTTTCTGGCAAAGGTGGGACAACAATATGTGGATAAGTAACTGACAAATAATTCCTCAACAACTCGAATTCACTGTAACGTCGCCATAAGGAGTCCACTGGGGCACACTGTCCCTCACCCTGGGACTCAACAGCTCTGAAAGATAAAATAGCAGATTTGAGTGTTAGTAAGCCATCGCCTTCTCCCTCATACCATCAGTACAGTTACAGCAAAAGCCCAAAAAATATTTCCCCAGTAACAATTACTGCATAACTTGCCCATAATCTAAACTAACCCTAATTAATTTCATGTCTACATACTTAAAGACATTTAAAATTTCTGCCTGATAGCACTTAGATTTTCTGCACATGCCAGGAACATAAGAGAAGTCAATGCATTTTCATCACATCAAAAACAGGTAGGTCTCTGTCAAGTAAACAGTCACACAAGTGGCTTAGTTCACATCACTACAAAATCAGACATATTTCTCTTGGAATAGTGTTAGGCTCCAAGCCAGCATGATTTCATGAGTAGCTGAAGGACAGAGTATTACAAGAAGGAATTTACTATTCAATGGGAAAGTCTTCAAAGGATAAAAATTGTCTTGCCTGCAACAGCTAGAATAGTTAAAAATATAACTTTAAAAATATTAAGAATTTGTAAAGGATATTTTTAGAAAAACAACAAGTTTCAAAGCACTTCCTTTTTTTTTGTTCAAAATAGAATCTTTTTATATTTAAGGACTACGGATATGTAGTCTAGCAAAGAGGCTAAAGATAGGGTAAGCAGGTACAAAATCAACGCCTCTGAAAAATTTGTTGAAAACTTGAAGCCAACATCACCTTGCAAGGGCTTAAAGGACTACCATAAAAGGAGAAATCATAGATTATAGGACTGAAAAGTAACATAAAAACTTGAAAAGAAAAATCACCCTTCACACAAGATATTTAGAGCAAAATACTTTGCAATATCATAAAATAAGCATCAGGTCAGTAACACTTCCTGGCAGTCTGCATAGGCCAGAATAAACACAGAGAGAGACATCAGACAAGGCACTTAACAGAAACCAGCAATGTCTATGTCTACCTTGGTTCTTACATAAAGGGACTAATTAGAATACAAAGCACTGGCACAAATCTACATGAAACGATATTAACTATGTTAGGAATTATCAAATAGCTGAGGTTGGGGAGGGACTGTGCAGGTTTGAGGTCCAACTGCCTTGTTCAAAGCAAGTTGCTCTGAGCCACATCCCAATAGGTTCTGAATACCTCCATGGCAGAGATTGCCACCACACTGGGCAACCCATTCCCACGTTTGACCACCCTCACAGTAAAGGGGATTTCTTGCATCTAAATGGCATTTTGTATGTTTGAATTTATGGCCACGGGCCTCTTGCCCTCTCTCCGTGCATCACAGAAGAGTCTACCTCCATCTTCTTTACCTCCCCCACCAGGTAGCAACACACATTGCTAAGATCCCCTGAGCTATGTCTTTCAGAGGCTGAACAACCCCATCTCTCAGCTTCTCCCTACACATCAGACACTCCAAGCCCATAATCATCTTCATGGCCCTTCACTGGGCCGTGAAGGGCTTCAGTATGTCCTCGTCCTTCTTGTTCTGGGAAACCCAGAACTGGGCACAGTACATCATGAAGTACTTACTCAAATGGTACTCTGTAGAATAGGCTACTACATTGTTTCTTCCAGCAGAATTCAGGCTACACAGTTCTTGAATTCAAAACAGCTTTCTGGAGTAAAGTTTAAAAAACATCTAAATAGCACACAAATTATTTTTAAGCTATTCTTAAGCTACAAGGTTGGATTTCTAATGATCTTACTGAAAAAGAAACAAACAATCCTGCTCCAGGGCGGCCCCAATTATTTGCTACACTTAAACAAAATACAAGAAGTCTTTGTCATCCATTTTTGAACTCTCATTAGAGACTGGCCTCACTATATCCTCTAGTTTAAAAAAAAAAAACACACATAATTACATCTTAAGGTTGAAGTAATATAATACAGAATTATGCAAAAGGATTTTTTTTTTTAATTAGTACGTCAGAACATTTTCTTTATACCTATCTTTGTGTGGAAAGGACATTTATTACAGGTGACTGAATTTGTACGGGGAAAAAATTCCCAAGGAGGAAGAAAAAAGGATGCATTCATAAGTATTCAATACAAACTGCTACAGATTAAACCTGTTTGAGCCTGACTTAAGGAAAAAAAAAAAAGACAAGCACACTGCTGACAGCCACTAAATCGCACTTAAAACATCCCACAGAATTCTTCCCTATTAGAGTATTTTGATTCAATGAAGTGGCAACTGCAACCACAGTTTTGAAGAGTGTAAGTTCAGCCCAGTGCTGGGCTGACAGGCTGTGCAGCATTTCTCTCTATGCCAATGTTGCACAATTCAAACATTTCAAGAACACTTCAGCTAAAACTATCTCATGATTGTACCATTGCTGAGCTGGAAGTAGATTTATGTAGCTAAAGAATTAAGCTACTAGGCCTGGGAAGGTTAGTTGAAAGCTGAAGGCACAAACCTCACTTTTGTAGAGGAGAAGCTCCCAGCAGGGTTTGGTAAACAATCTGGCCATCCAAGACACTCACATAGAGGTACTTTAGAACTAAGGATGCTTTCAATCTCCAGCTTCAGCAGCTAGCAACCAGTTGCACTGACTTACACCATGGGTTTCAAGAGCACTATTTCTGCATGGGTTATTATTAAGTCTTAATCAAGACTGCCACCACCAATACATTGCTGTCTGAGAACACCCTGCACAAGCAAACACAAACATGGATATGAGAAAAAGCACAGGCCAGCACTGCCCAAAGAACCCAGCCACATCCCAGGAGGACCCATCAGTGCTGCAGATACAGAGGCTGCTGCACCAGCAGTAAAGCACCAGAGACTCCTCTAGAGCTCGGCAGAGACACTGCAGACTGCTTAGACCCTTACTCTAAAGGCAGGAAGATTATAGACCCAGATCTCAGATCTGGAACAAGAACTTCTCCGTAATATAACAGTTGTTCTATCAGACAACAAAGAGGGGAAGGAGCAAAACAACCAACCATGCAGGATGCATTTGGTCCCTTGCTATTAAATGCCTCTGTCACCCCTATGCATACCCATTTCCTGGCCACAGCAAATGCATCCCTGGGACTGGCACAGGAATCGGGTTTAACCTGCTCTTCTTTCCAGTTTTGATTTTTTCCTGTAACCAGAGAATTTCATTATTCATCTTTTTTAAAATTTAACGGAAGTTTAAGACTGACTGTTTAAGACTGACTGTGTCACCTCGTAACCAGAGGCAGGCTAGGTGTGCACACACTGCTGAGGCTTTATGGCAGCCTAACACATTTCTGACATACAGTAGAGTTACAGAGGTTTAAGAAGTTACCACCAAAGGTAAACTGCAAGAAGAACAGTTCACTTTATTTTTGAAATATTATTCTTATTTTTCTTGTCAATATGAGCCCCTAAGGAAAAGCATTGCTAGCCACAACTATTTTTCATCTCTACTTAACTTTTCTATGGGCTTACACGGCCACGGGCAACTTTATATTTGAAGTTTTCCACCTCCAGAATACAAAGTACTTGTAAAAGTTAATTTGGCTGTTTCATTTCAACAATTAAGTGCTATCTTCTGTCTCTAAGCCAGGCAATTCCCCAATGCAGGACAAGTCTGATCTTACATTTATCACTTTCTGAATAACCTATAACACCAATGAGGTCAGCACAGAGAAGAATGAAAAGGAGTTTATCTTTCAAGGATCTTTCTGGTCCAGATGTTCCTACTTCATCTTCAAGTGGACTTCTTGAGAAGAAACTAAACTTTGCACACTGTAAGAAAAGAACTATGCCAAATTTTGGTAGTATGCATTTGTAAGTGGCCTCAATATAGCACTTCCTACCAAATACAATTACAGTAATATATATTAGTAGTATAAAGTTAGGTAGCTTGTCTTCCATAGTTGATCTGCCTTAACTCATAGCCTTAACTAATAGCTGCTCATCCTTTTGCCAACATATTTGCCAACTCAGCTTTATTGTGTAAAGCTGATCTGTATTTTCCTTAGAACTCCCAATTCCTGCAGTCAAGAGAGTCACATTACCATTTAGTAAGTTTCAATAATTTTTTCTCATACCACAGGGGTATGAGAAGAACTAAAGGATAGTACTTTGCTACAAACCAGCAAGAGAAAAAAGAAATTAAATCAAGAGTGACTTCACAACTTCAGATCCGTTTGGGGAGCTACATATGATCTATTCCTGTAGCATGGACTGTGGGTTAGAGGAGAATGCACTTGTATGTCACATTTCAATCCTACAAATATGGAAGGAAGGCAAATACACCAACAGGCTCATCATGTATTCTAATAGTGCAGCAGTCTATTTATCACTTGTGAGGGTTCAGGTCAACACACCACTAGCGACTGTCACTGTAAGAGATGACAGCTTTCTGACAAGAAAAGGTTCAAGTGTAAATTACTCTCTTAATACTTCGTGACTGTTTCGCAGTTTATTATAAGCTGGAAGCAGCAAAGCAAAGACCACGTAGAACTTAACTATGCTAAAGATCTGGCAACATGCCTGCAACATCAGCTTTGTGTTTGCCAGAATTATTTTATTTATATATATATTATATTTTAAAAAACAAACACAATCAGACACCTCAGTCCACACACACATCAAGCAGAAAATAAAACAGGAACCAAAATTTGTAAAAGGACATCTAGGAGCGTGGCACGTCAGCAGGAAGGACCACAGTTTTGTAGAGAAAGCTAGTCCTGCCTCAGAACAAACCACTACTACCCCAAAACAGAGACGCAGACACCCTGTTACTTGAAGCTTTATGTCCACAAGGGGCCTCAAGAACTTGAGGAAGGAAGCAGATGCCAGACTAGATCATGCCACTTACCACATCTTCCCTGCCCACTCTGAAGAAACTAAGGAAGTTTACTAGCTCTAAAGAGTGCTGCCAATTTAGTCTGACAAAGCAGATCCGTGGACAGCAGACAAGGCTTCCCCAAGTCTAAGTTTTACAATCAAGCTTTACAACTCTTGTGAGACACACAAGCCTCACGTTATACCCTGAAGAAAAAATTTAACTTACTACTAGAGAACCTTTAAGGTCAAACCTGTCTGCTTAGTTCATTCTTTTTTAAACAGACAGCATCTGATAAAGCCTCCCCAACGTAGTCTGTATTGAGTAGCCTGATGTTATTTCTCTTCTCAGATCATACTTACTTCCTCTATTCTAACATGCATTTATTATCACCGTCTCAGAAGTGTGAATGATTTTTTCATTGCAGTTGTTGCTTTTATCTTTATATCTTGGCTTGGGTGAAAAGCAGTTAAAAGACAATAGGTAAAGAAAGCAAGCGTGGCAGAAAAAACAGGGAGAGACACACTTATCCAGAGAAATATCTGGATGTTCTTCTTTGCCCAGCATCCCATTGCAAAAAGCTGTACCTGAAGAGCTGTATCTCAGCCAGAGTCTGCCACCACACCAGCCCTCCTCGGCAGGATGGACATCCCTCCTGCCTCTAGCAGCACACGCTCTTATCAGGTTTTTGGTTGGATTTTTTGGGTGTTTCCCCCCCCCCCCAACAGGCTCCAAAACATCAGTTTAGTGACTGGAAGGAGAAAACAACGTTTCAGAAGAGTAGCTGAGTAGGGCCTAACAAAGAAGCAATGCTTTTCAAGTTAACCTATTTGAATAAATTTAAAGACACATTTTGAAATTACTAATACTAATTTAAGATTCTCCTTTCCACCCAGGCTTTGATAAAGTAAAAACAGCCAGATTTTGCTCTCCAGAGAGTGCAAAGCTGTGGTGGGAAAGTACTATACGGCCCTCAATCATGAGCCTGCATCCACATTGCAGCCTTTTAAACGAGGTAATAAGGGTTTGAAACTACACGGATGGATTTGGGACAGGCAAGTAAGATGAGAGAAATATTTTTTTTAATCACACCAAAAATGTCTCCACCTGGTTACATATGAGACCATAAAATATCACCAATTACAAGAGCATTTCTCCCCAGGAACCCTGTTCCAGAAAGGAAGTAGAAATCCACAAAGGTACTCATTACACTTAATACCTTCATTACCATCTAATTTTTTAGACCACATTATGAACTCCACCATTAAATGCAAGTACTGCAGACCAGTTTCAATTAAGATTATAATCACTTGTTGACATTCAGTCAAACTTCTCAATTTGTTTTGGTTTTAAAAACACAATATAATACTTGTACAGTCTTCAGGCAGGAAAACCATATGTTTCCCCTCTAAGTACAGTTTTAACAATGCACGTTATTCATTGAATGAACCAACCTGCCTGAAAAAAACCTAAAAGACAAAATTGAAACCTTCAGCTTTTACATTCATAACTGATGTTATCATAAGCAATTAGAAGATTGCATTACTCCAAAAGTCATGTTCATTTGCCTTAATTCAAAGTGCCAATGTGAAAACTTTAGTCCATCTAATTAACCTCTTCCCGTTTCCCATTTAAAACTAATTATCTTAAATGAGCCATTAAACAATTCTGAATGCAATAAAAAGAGGAATGGCTGCAAAATATTAAATCAGACAAGAAGGAAATACATCAGTTAATTTCCTTGTAAAAGCAATCACCTCTTCAATCGCAGAAGCAGTAACTTCACTTTCAGCCTTTGACCTTCCACTGCAGTAGAAGTGACACTTCCACTCCCCGGCAGTGGACAAGGTTCACACTCTCTGTAAAGAAATAGCATTTCTAGGGGCTGGGCAACTTTTTCCATTAGCTATTTAGAAACGGTCTCTGTATTTAAGCTTCTCAACAGACCAAAGAGCAGTCATTACAGATCAACTGTGTACTTTGTAAACCACTAAAAGTTACCAGGCAAACTCCATGAAAAAGAAGCAGTTCTCTTATCAGAACATTTTCACAACAAGGTGATTTTTTAATGTTTTATTTATTTATTTTTAAATACTTTCACCCAAACAGTTTGCTGCATTTAACTAAAACACATAACCACTAGGCAGGTTAATGATTCAGAGTATGAGTTAAGCAAGTCAGCAGTAAAGTAAGTTTTCAACTCTTCCATTTTTCATCTCCTGATTCTCCTCTGTTTAAAGCTCATGCTGGATTCAGGCTCTTCCTTTTTTCCCCCCAATACCTCCTTTGGAGGGAGCAGACAAGTCTTCCTGACTCTCAATGACCAAAAATCTTCATTTTCTTGTTTTATTAGAAGACAGCAGATCTCTGTGGGCATTTATTCTGTGCCTCTCCCCAGGAAACGCATGCCTGGGCTCTTCGCCTAGCCCAGCGTGGAATGGGAGACTTTGGGAAAAGCACTCAAACAAAACATAAAAGAAAAATCCTCAAGTCCCACAATGCAGCATTGCTACCACTGAACTGTGACCTAGCTCTACTGATTTCCAAGTTCATTTCTCTCCCAGAAACTTCGTTTAGAAGTCTTCATACTTCAGATAGGCAACCCAAGGTCATAAAAGAGGAGGAGGTATCGCTGATTTCACAACTTAACTAACAGAAAACTTTCCAAATACTGAAAGCAGAAATAAGATTAGTAATTCCCCCAGTATGGCTGGGGGAGTGACAAGGAAATATAGTTACCCATCCTGTCAAATTACTTCAAAAGAAAGTAAAGACTAGTAAGGCTGAAAACTAGGGATCCTGCTATTAAGTCATCAGCTCCCAGGCTGCACAAAATTAAGTTACATTTTCCTAAAACCACATTTAAACAAAAAAAAATCCCACACTCCAGTCATCACACTGTGTGACCAGCAGGACAGGGATACAGATCTGAAAGTCAGCAGGGCCAGAAGCAAAAGTTAACTAAATGGAACTATCCTACTACTACAGAAGAAATTGTTTGCTTTGAAGGAGAACAGGAAAACAGACATCCCTCTATGTGCTGTAATTAAAAGTCCATCAACACAAAGCACTTAGAAGTGCTCTGCATTCCTACTAACTTTCAGCTCTGCCATGAGAAACAAAGGATACCAGACCAGTATAAAATGCAGAATTTGACTCCTATCTCAGTTCTTGCTGTTTCATCCAGACACTGATACAAGACACAGCTGGCTCAATTTCTAAAAAGCAAGCAAATCTGAATTTAAGTGAGGTGTGTATGCTTGCAATTTCCCTTATAGAAAGTAAGTGATATGCTGAGCACCTACATATCAAGAAGGAATATTCAGTTACATTTCTTAATTATAAGAACTTGTATTTGCCTTAATGCTATTTCCCACAAAGAGGTGGAAGTGTTCATCTGTTCTCACAGGGAGAATATAAAACCAAGTTATTTTTAAATAAGTGTATAGCTTAATGGAAGCTGTGAAATAAACTGACTCCAAGACTAATTGAACGGAAATAGCTCACCACAAAAACCTACTTAGCTAATGCAGAAAGGTGTGAACCAAGAATAAAAGGAGATGCTTTCAGGAAGCATGACCCTTGAAATTTGCTGAGTCTCTGCAGTCTACAGCAGCAAAGTTTGTTTTGTCTCAAAGAAAGTAATCTGTGTGGAGGTGTAATATCACTTAAAAAAAGAGTCACATGGAAATCTGAAAATAGTAATACATCTTTTCATTTTGAAAAGAAAAAGGAAGCAGCACCATCCCTTGCATTTCAAAACAGTTTCATCCAGCACTAGTGAAGCTGAGGCATTAAAAGTTTAGGTACTGGGCTCCTGTCTGGTAACAAATACACAGTGGTTGCAATTGCATCCATCTCGTGTCTCACATTCTCCCAGATGCACACAACTCCTCTGTTCAAACTGAAATTAAATCCTGGACAGCAGTAACAGTGGAACCCCAGTTCACATAACCGTAATGCAGCTATTATTAAGTGGTCTTCCTTTTATATTACTATAAACTGAGTTTTATTCTTCAGCTACAAAATATCCTATTACCCACAGACAAATTGCTGTGAAGCCCACCTACAGCTACGGGCTCAGCAGGAAGCACATTTAATAGCCAGCAATTATATTTATGCAAGAAATTTTGCCTTCTCAGCAAAATGAATAGAGAACCTATTTTATTAGAGATGTGACAAACCCACATTTTCAATAGTTCTGTGACAAACATGTAATTGGCCTTCGTATTTGCTGACCACAGAATAAAATAAATCTTAACGAAAGAAAGCAATCTGGGCAGCAAAATACATTTTCACCAGTATGAAAGAACCATTGGGAAAGACCAGCAGGAGTAAGTCTAAAGTAATGTAAGGAAGACTAGGAAAGGCAATGCACTCAGCATGTTCTGGGGCTGCATAAAGATGCCCCCAGAGTACACTTCACATCACAGTTAGACACCAATGATTGTGATTTTCTTCTTTTTTCCTTCAGAAATACCATTAAAAGAAAAATAACACATGAGAAGATGTGATCTTTAATATCAATACACTGCAGAAGTGTTTTTTAAAAACATCTGAGCAACTGCCAAAGAGCTACAATATTTGAAAAAATATGATGCACACCTATTTTGGATTTTATTGTTAAAGTTTAGCAAAATATAGTAAACTTATCCCAGTAGGTCCCAGTAGTTAATGTGACTGGCGTATCCCTTCAGCAGTGAAACAAGTTAAGAAGCCTTTCAACTAATAACTAGAAGACTTTTGTGCTAATACCACAATCTGAACTTTCCAGCGCCTTTGCAAAAATGCAACTGCTTTGTTTCAGAAGGTTTTATCTGTACAGCAGATCATTCCCATGGCAGAGTCCAAAGGTTAAAACTGTTAATATAAAGAAGAGAGAGACAAAACTCCTAATAAAGTCTAATTTTGAAAATCTTGCTTCAGCTGAGTAACATGATCCTGCGTAACAGGAGTCATCTGTGACTGTCTGGGAAGTAACTGTAAGTTAGAAGAGATTTTAAAGCTTTGTTCGCTACTCAATACTGAAAATTGCAAGTTGTCTTTGTGGGACCAAGTGTGTTTACCATACTTGGGTTATTAATCTTGCCAACACAAGATGACTGAAAGCAGTAAGTATTCCAGTGAAAGTTCAAGCTAGTGTGAAGGAAGGAAACAGTTAATTATCCCTAACCCTTAGAGCATCTACAATGAGTATGTGGTGATCAGATCAAGCAAAACAGTTCACATACTAGTAGAGCAGTAAATCTGGACCACATGACATGTCATGAGGCTTCTTTGTTTTCCTGTGATCCCAAGCAAGCCTAGCCATTACTGTAGACCACAATGCACAACTTCTCTCACACGCAAGCTGCACGTACAACCTCATATATAGGTATATAAATTTATCCAACCGATGTCTAAGAAATAACCAAGCTTGGTTGCTGACACCATATTACAGCAATATCTTTCAAGCACACATTTCTCCACCTAGCACTAAATGAAGAATTATGATACACAGTTAAACACCACCAGCCAGAATACTGAATTGGAGATCAAGTGCCAAGCTTTCATGGGGAAAGATTCTCCAGAGTAGGCTGATAATCACGTAACAAATCATAAACAAACTAAATCCTCTCATCAACTGTACCTGAATATTTCCAGGGGGAAAGAGAGAGACTCTGTTCAGAATGGCACACCCACGTACTCTTGAGAGTAACCTCTCATCACCCACCTTGTCTCAATGAGGTAAGCAGTGTATGTTTCTTGCATGTTCATGGCATTCCTCCCAGTCCGTTTTTCAGCTTCTGAAACGGTGATTTCCATTTTTTTTGCCAAACAGTCTTCCATCTTTTTAGAGGAGGAAAATAAAGATTCATGTAACATTAGCCACACAAGGCAAAGGCTACTAACCCTGCCTCCCCTTCTCTTACACCACATTTGTTCAAATAAGACAGGTCTCTCTAGGATAAAGGCTTTGGCAGGGCTTCATTTTATACCCATGTTCTGTATCACATTTGCAAATGAAAAGAGAAAACACACTTTTGGGAAAAAAAACCCATAGACAACTTTGGATACCAAAAGCCATCATGAGCCAGGAAGATACAAGAAGGAAAAATATTTTCCCTTACAGGTCACAAAGTAACTTTTTTTAAAAAAACAAACAAACAAAACCCTTGCACTTTCTACCCAAACACTTCCCAAGTAACCGTGAATTCCTCCTCAGGACACCCAGGACATATGTAACCACCTCTCCCCTTCCACAGGAAACTGAATACATCCGGATCGAGATGTTTTTCTTTTAATTTCTCCGAGGAGGATCGTTATCTTTTAACACATTGGCGGACAGAAGTCAGTCAGGACCACACACCCACCCTGGAAAGCCAGAGCTCTGGGAACCTCTGGCTGAAACCCGGCAGGGAGGGGGATTTACTTGTGAAACTTGGGGGGGGGGGAAGGGCTGGAGGGCAAGGAAACACCAAACTGAGGAACGAAAAATATAATAATAATACTTCTGCTAATAATAACAATGACAGTCTGGCACAAGGGATGAGGGCAGACGGCACACAAAGCCCTCCAACGCCTGCCAGAGAGGGGTGGAAGGAGGAGAACCCACTGCTCAGAGGGACGGGCTGCACAGCTCAGCCCCGGGTCCCCCCGGGCAGGGGGCTCAGCCCCGGGAAGGCTCGTCCCACCTGTAGCCCCTTTCCCGCAACCGCCCGGTCCCAGTCTCCCCGCACCCTTCCCAGCCCGCCCCGGGCCGGCGGCGCGGCGGCCGGGCAGCGCGCTCAGGAAAGCCCGGTGCTCGGCCCCGGCGGAGTAGGCCGTGCCGAGGCCGGCGGCCCGCCGGCGGGAGGCCACCCCGTCACCGCCGCCGCCCCCACCGCACCCTCACCGTGGCCGCCGCGGCTACGGGCTGCTCCGGAGGCGGGAAGCCGCTGCAGGGCGCGGCGCCGTCCTCCTCCGAGCGGCTATCGCTCGGCTCGGCCTCGGCGTTCTCCATGGGTATAAGGGGCTCGGCCGCCTCCCGACGCGCAGGCGCTGAGACCGGCTCCGGCGGGCAAACTCATCGCAGGTCCTAGAGCGAGCGGCCGGGACGGGGCGGAGGGGGGGGTGTGCCCGCCCGGGGCCGGCGCTGGCTGAGGCGAGGCGGGCCCCTGCCGGCCTCTCGGCCTTCCTTTCTCGGCCCCGCCGCCGCCCGCCTCGGCCGGGGCGCGTCGGTGGACTTGATGGGAGCCCTGTCTCGGCCGCTGGCCTCCTGCCCGCCTTTTCGGCCAAAAACGTGCCCGGCGATGGGCACCCCTTCGCCGACACGGCGGGGGGAGTGTGAAGCCACCCCTCCTTGCTCTAAAGCCCCCCTCGCCCCAAGCCCGGCAGCGTTAGCCTCCTGCCCGGGGGAGGGACAGACCTTCCACCGTCCCCTGGGTGCTCAGCATCGCTCAGACAGTGGAGAATGTTTATTCCGAAGATTTATTTTTGCTGCTGTTGTCGTTCCTCTCGCAGTTCTCAGGTCACTGAAGAGTTTCTGATGCGCCTGTGCTGTGTCTTGTCTTCCCTCTGTGGCAGGACTTGTCATTTTGCTTTATGGACTCTCTTTTCAGCAGCTATTAACTTTCCCACAGGATGTTTGTTAACATTAAGCGGCTCGGGTTATTTTTTTTTTTAAGCCCACCAGCCCATTACTTTCAGGCAGCCGTGGACTCGGTTGGGCCATGTTCACTTTTAATTACCCTCCCCTCTACTCTGCCTTCTCCATCAGCTCCCTCCTTCTCCATCAGCTCCCTCCCAGCCATGGTAGGACATCCAGAAGGGTGTTCTTCTGCCCACCATCTCTGCTGGCCCATACCACACTGTGTCCAGGCCCTGCCACGCTTCCCCAGGAGGTATCTGAGTAGTTAAAATGCCCTGAGTTCAGTTCTGGAGAAGCCCCTGGTGTTTAATAAAAGCCCCATCTATCTCTTTTCTCCTTCTTGTTGAGCAGGAGCAAACCCTTACTGTGCTTTCCTGTGATTCCCGTTCTTTTCAGAGAGACTTTAGGCAAATCTCTCTCGCAGCTCCTACTGAACATCAGTCACTTAACATATTACACATCATATGTGTGTATTTATATATACACCTTCATTATTGCAGCCTTTGGGTTTATACCCTCATGACACCCTGGTGCCTGTACAGTCCTGGTGGGACCAATAAAATGGACACAGACGTTCTTCCTATTTGTTCCTCGTACTCCAAACACTACATCAGACACTTTGTGAGCAGCCCCATCATTCTCAAAACAGGACAATGTATCACATCATTCCCTTGACATTTCCCATTTTTGCACCAGATTCATGTCCTTTGGTTCAGGCACTACATTTTTTTTTATTATTCTCATGTAGCTTTTTTTTTTTCTTTTGTTTTCCTGCCTTTTTCAAACCTGTGTTAAAGGCCATCTCAGAGGATTAAAGAATTGATATTTTGGGTTGCTTTGCTCTGCTTTTCTCTACTTTGAGTAGGAAACTTTTTTTTTAGTGTTGACCCCAGCTGAATTTGCATACATTTTTCATCCTAAAATTAATCTTTTTCTCTCAACAACAATTAAAATAAATCTCAAAATCCCCTTTGAAGAGCCCATGAATTAATATTTGGCGTCTGGTTTCTATTCTGTTGTCTTCAATGTTTATTCAACTTTTCCCTCAGATTGTTTGAACTGATACCTTGATCACCCCTTTCCCACCCCTCCACCACTAGAGCTGGATGGAGTTTTCCCAAGCTTTTCCACAAAAGGCTTTCCTAGAACAAAAGTTTTTTACAAGTATGTGAACTGTGATTTGTCCTCTGAATAGGACTGATTTAAGATTTGTTTTCTAAACCCAAAGTCCAGTTCAGATGTAAAAGCATGATTGCACATTGTAAGACAAAGTCTGTTTTCCATTAGGGTATGGTTTTCTTATGTTTACTCAAGATGTACATTAAGATACATACCTTGTATCAATTACACTTGCATTTGCAGGATGTGCATACTGAAATTTTTCTGATCCATATCAGCGATACAATGGAAATATTTATGTGAAGCTCATGCAGGATATCATACTTTGTGTTAAGTATTTTTATTACAGAAACAACAATAATGTACAGTAATATTTCGCAGGTCTAACATTCAGTCATTTCATAAACTATTTTCAGCTTTGAATTTTCTTAATACTACTAAGAGATGTGGAGAAAAGTTAAAACACTGCGTATGGAGGAGGAGGAGGATAATGTGCCCAAATGAAGATGACCAACAGCCTGGGTAGCCCTCATAGACATCATAGCTTGAGGAGCTTGAGAGGAGAGTGTGGTGTCCTGACAAACCACTGTGCAATTAAGTGGCCTTCAACAGGCACCAAAGTCTCAAACAAAGTGTTCTACCTGAGCCCTGTTTCCCCACCTCAGCCTGCAAACTGGGCTAATGATATTTTCTCACATAAAAATGGTCCCAGCAGAGAACTGCTTTTATCCATACCTCCAGGACTTGTGCTATGTTGGTCAAAATAAGCTTTGGTGTTTCCCCCCCTAGCTGGGCACGGCCACTGGTGCAGTTGGGCTCTCTTTGAACTCCCTCTTGTCAAGATGTACATCTGGTTTCCTACAGCATCCTCTAACTAGGACACTCTTCTGCTCATTTTTGCTAGGGTGCATGTCCCTACTTGTTCAACCATAAGGCACCAAGCTCAACTGAACTTCCTACCTACACATCCCGTCAGTTTCTGAAGCTATCTACATCTGAGAGGTAGATTTTCTCAAAAACCACCTTTTCACATCAAAATGCTATTGACTTCTGTACCAGAGAGTTACACATCATCTCTCTTGTGTAGAGAGATGGAAAGGACAGAGACAAGGAAAGGCTGAGGGTCTTGGGGCTTTTTAGTCTGATGAAGAGAAGGCTGAGGGCGATCTGATCAATACCTATAAATACTTAAATGGTGGGTGTCAAGAGGATGAGGCCAGTCTTTTTTCAGTGGTGTCCAGTGATAGGACAAGGTGCAATGGGTACACACTTGAACACAGGAAGTTCCATCTAAACACGAGGAGGAACTTCTTTACTTTGAGGGTGGCAGAGCCCTGGAACAGACTGCCCAGAGAGGTGGTGGAGTCTTCGTCTCTGGAGACATTCAAATCCACCCCTGGACACGTTCCTGTGCAACCTGCTCTGAGTGGACCTGCTTTGGACTAGATGATCTCCAGAGGTCCCTTCCAACCCCATATCATTCTGTGATTCTGTGGTCTTATAGGAGAGAAAGTTCACCAAACACAGGTGCTACTTCTTGCAAGTTTTATTATGCTTTCTCTAAGCCGTGACACCAGATGCAGAAGCAGCAGCCTGCCCTAATGCCCTCCTCTCAGCTGTTCTGACTCCCGGCGCAGGCTCTGGCAAACAGAAAAAACATCTTTTTCTAGTCTGTAAATCCATTCTTTTTAATCCTACTGGTACTCTGGATAAGTGGCTTTTTGAGGGAAGAAAGCCAGTGACTGGTCAAGGTCTGTTACCTTGTAACCAGCTCCCTGATGCTTTTTGTGAGGTTATGTGTGTTACCCTTCCTGCTTGGATCTTTTGACAGCCTTTTGTGTAGCAAATCACATGCCTTAAACAAAAACTATCTGCCATATAAATGGAAAATATTTCAGATCATTTCCCCTATGTCACAATGCTAATTTGCACTAACTTCATTTAGAATTCCTCCTCCCTTCAACTTCTTAGAAGTAGTTAAACTGAAATGTTAATACAACCACCAACCACCACTTTGCTACTGAGGACTTAAATGCAACCCCCTATAGAGCAGTGGCTATGCTTTGCATCTACCTGTAGCACCCATGGCCATTCAGGAACCTCAGGAAGAGAGAGGTAACTAGTGAATACTCCTGATGAATATTCATCCTGCTCCCAGGGAATGGCCACCCTTCACACCTTCCAGTTTACTTGCTACTTAAAACAAATCCAGCCTGGGTGTGCCCTAAGATTGCCTTGTAGCTCAAGCAAGAGCGGAATGACCAGGAGTTTCCCCTTAAAAGCACATTCCTGATCCACGTTTCAGGCTTCTGGATCCTATCATAATTTCAATACCACTAATAATAATGCAAAGATCATGAGTCAGGCTGTCAAAGTGCTCGTGTCTCTCTCTACAAGCTAATTCCTTCAGACCCGAAGGTGCTTGTTGACCAGAGGCATCCGACAGCCAAAACAATGCCAGCTTGTGCTTCTGGTCTTCAAAGGCTGATCCTCACTGAAAGCCCTGGCATCTGTCTGCATCCCATGCCATCGGTATGATGGATATCGCAGAAAACAGTACTGAGGTTCCCTAAGAAAAGACAGTGGAGGAATGAATGTCAAGGAAGAGTCATTAAAATGCACGAGTAGCTGCTTCAGCATGGAAGAGTGCAGGAGGAAAAGTAGGTCTGAAAAGAATAAATGGGAAATACCGTCCTCCCACAAGTCCATGTGGCATGTATTTCTATTATCTAAATGGCTGTGTGAAATGGCCACTAAACAATAGAAAAATCAACATTTCGTTAACTATTCAGAGAAAGAAAAACTCATGGACAAGAGTGGATAAGAGTGGAAAAGAGATATGGATGTCTTCTGGGGTGGGGAAAATCACCCAATCCCATTCAGTCTGAAATCAGTAGCAGTGGTTTCCATCCATTTCAGCAACGGCAGATCTGGATCCATGAATACAAACAAGAAAGCCAGAATTAATCCACATTTTTGAAAGAATCTGTATAAGCACATCAATAGTATGAATGGAAGTGGCTTCAAGAGCAGCAAAAAGCAAGCCATGAGAAAAACTCAAAACTTCACAGGGAGAAAGCAAGAGAATTTGGTACAGAATTGAATAGGAAAAAAAAACCCAACCCCAACTCAATAACATCTTAAGTGGTAGAGATGGGCAAATTAGACCTTTACTTAACCTTGATGCAGCTTTGGTCAAGGAGCCCGTTAGGCCTCCTTGTTTCTGGGCTAGGGAAATATTCCAGTAGAAGTCAGGCATTACTTAAAAATACATTTATCCTGCATGCCTACCAAAATGAACAATAGCTGAGAGCTAGGAGCACGGGCAAGTTGGCAGGACTAAGGAGAAGTGGTTGTGGCAATGCAGACAAGGCCACCTGCGCCCAAAGGAGGTATAGCTGTGTCTCTCAGGACGCATTGCTGGCTTTGATTGAGCTCCTCAAGCTGCCTGATCATCAAAGGTTATCACACCACTGCTGGGACAAGCTGCAGCCAGAGAACGGAAAATGCCATAGATCAAGTCATAGTATTTTCCCCAAGGTGACAGGAGGGAGCACAAACCATAGTGCCAGGTACAGGAGCTCAAGCAAACACCAGAACACTATGAAACTGCACCAGCAGGAAGGTAATGAGAACTTCTCCTGGAGAGCGATGGGCACCCTCAGCGCCCACCAGGCAACAGCATTTGGATTTATTTGACCCTCCCAGGCCTAGTATGAGCCAGTGTCCTTGTCAGTGTAGGGTGGAGACAGCAGCTGGATCAGGTCCGCATTTCTCAGGCAACTGTTGCTTGGTTGAGCTGATGACATGGTAAAACCAAGGCCGTGCTTATAAGATGCAGAACTGTTGACACTGAAATTCCTGGTGTTTAATTAACTGCCAGGATAACTTGGGAGTAGTTCAATAGAACCACACAATATATGCACGTAAATTAAGAGTATGGATTTATGCTCACTAATAGAGGCTAAGTCCTGATCCTATCAGGTAGCCATTTTCCTTAGACCCGGCTTTTAAAACTTCAAAGCATAAAACAAATCTTCTTCACAACAGAAACCCTCATGGACTTCTCTGAAGCCCAACTTCATTACTGCTATCAACAGATTAATAAAGAACAGAGCAGAT
This sequence comes from Scolopax mira, assembly GCA_004320125.1. Lineage (NCBI taxonomy): Eukaryota > Metazoa > Chordata > Aves > Charadriiformes > Scolopacidae > Scolopax > Scolopax mira. The sequence continues at coordinate 77,803 of BJBW01004798.1, forward strand.
GCAACAGATACTAGTCCAGACATGTAAGGTACAAGTCATCAAGAGGGCCAAGGGAACATCTTCTGATTGCATAATACAGAATACAACCCACCACATTTTGTTGTAGTCAGTCATTATAAACTCAGTGCCCCTGCTATGATCTCAGGGGTCTAGTGGGCATGGAGGAGGTCCAGGGAAGCTCAGGAACATTGCCCTTGCATTAGCATTGTCCAGGGCATGGCTATGTGGTTCTCTTCTTCCCCTTCTCTCTCTTCACATCCCCTGTCACAGAAAGGTGATGGTTGCCCCTGGGAAGAATAAGAGGTTTAGCTCACCTGGGGTCTGGCACATGTCCATCGTGATGTTACCCTGCACAAGGGTGTTTAGTGCCTACGTTGGGAGCTTCAAACCTATTGATTGATTGCAGAGCCTTCCCTCCCGTGGTGGAAATGCAGGCTGTTTGAAACCTGCGTTTAAATATATGCTATATTGTTTCAGGTGTCCAAAGTTTTATTTTGCTTCTCTAGGAAATATCTTCCAGCTCCTTAACGAGAACTTTGGGGAAACTGCTCCCACAATGCAACTTAAAAATCACCCTGCAGAGACCTTATGTTCCTCAGCTTAAATCCAGCCTTCAGCGTGTGTTGAGTTATGAGGTTGTCCAGACCACTAATAGAGGAGCAGGGGAATTTACACCAAAAAGGAATAAACAATCTAACAATAAAAAATAACCATTTATCTCTTCCTCCTCCCCAATGTCTTACTCAAAAGGTCACTGTGTTCTCTCATGGAAGCAAAGCTCTATAATGTGAGTTTAGACACTTCAGGCTAAATCCCAGAGTTCTTACTTACTTTCCCCTGAGTAATTTCTGTGGAGTTTTAGTTTGCATTTTTTTTACTTGGATAAGGTCTGAGAAATAAGCTGGGGCTCCAAAACAGAGGAAAGCCCAGGTCAGTGGGGCACTTGCAGCATGGCTCCCCACTCAACCCGGGGTGACTCGCACCAGAGAGGTGTGAAACAAGCTCCCAGCTTCTCGTTCTTCCTATTTTGCAGATGAGGTTTGCTTACAATAGCGCTCAGTGGACTGAAAATGCAGGTTACGGCAGGGTACATCAGCAGCAAGGGCTGGAGGGACAGGTTTCCTCTGTGCAGAAAGCAGCCTGCAGAGCCCATTGGCCAGTTTATGAAAGCAAACCCTCACCCATGTCACCATGTTTTACCAAGCAGGAGGTCTAACACCATCTAGAAATAAGTAGAGCTGTTTAGGAGGAGTGGGACAAACCTCGCTCCCCAAAAGCTTCCCCTTGCAGAGCGTCCTGTAGGAACCCAACTGCCTTGTAAAGATGCCATTGCAGCTACTGCCTTTCCTCTCATTTTAGTGAGCTCTGGTCCCAAACCTCTCCCTAAGATGATTCTGCAGACAGGATGAAGTATTTTATAGGGTTCGGTTTTGCTCAGAAGTTGTTTGGAATTGCCCAGCTCTTTGGAAAACGCAGCTCCCACAGCTCAGCGTCCCTGGCTTTGGAGATGTTGTGCAGGCTTCCCGCTGCCTTCCCAGGTTCTGCCACTGAAAAATAATATTCCTTGCTCCCCTTGCACTTCCAAATCACACAGTGTGTTTTGTCAATGTCCACCATTGTTTAAAGCCCCTCCGGGCTCCTGCTGGGGACATTATTTCTCTATGAATTTCATAGGCAGCGGGGGATTCTTCCTGATTTTAAAGAGGGCTCCCACGGATCGTGAATAATCTGTGATGTTCCTAATGGGAGCCTTATCCAGCTGCCTTGTAACACGCAGAAGGGCTCACACCTAAGAATCCAAGCAGCACTCTGAGGGGTTTGTGGGCATTTTGAAATGCTGTGAATGAGAAAGAGGAGAGTTGGCAGGTCACCCAAAGAAGCCACTGTGCACACGGCAGTTGGAATAGAACATCTTTCCAAAAGCTTGCTAAACATTTGCTTGTCCTTAGCCCTCAAAGGCCATACCTTAGCTATCGTAATGCAAGCCAACTCATCTCTTCTTCATTAATACTATAGAGCACAGAGAAAGATGCCCAGTTTGATGTAAAGACAGCCAAGCGAGGGAGAGCAATGTTGCACCTTGTCTAGGACTCAAGGGCTGTGAGCAAGAGGCAGCTCCTCTGGTCAGACAGACCTTTCTAGACTCCTTCTTCCTAATAGATGTTCCCTGTGTATCCCAGGTGGTATCTTCCCTTAGGGCACCCACCTTGGTTTCTACTCTGCTATCCCAGGGACATGTGGCCATTTCTCCGTGGAGGACAGGCAAGATGGAACAGACCAAGAGATGCTTTCTATTAATCAGCTGTATCTGTACCTCATCTAATACCTCCCCATTTTCCTTTCTAAATACAAAAGAAAGGGAAAGAGATACCATTCTTTGCCTCACAAACAAAATCATTTATATAAATAGTTTACAAAACTAGTGGGTGCAGTTTAGCGAAGAGATTCATACAAAGAAAGGATCTTGAAGTTCACAGAGCAAAATGCTCACCACTAATGATCACACACACACACAAGCAGATACAGATACACCACACATCCACCACATACTGATTAATGAACTAAAAGCTGAATCGTAAAATAGGCAAATAAAAAGCTTGAATCAGAATGCTATGTATGCATTAAAAATTAATTGATGTATTTATCAATAACTATAAAAAATTAGTCTCACCCTAGGGCAGGCATTTTGGCTGGAAAAGGCCTTAATAACAACATCTCTTTCTCTGCCACACTCAATTACAATTCCTCATAGAATTGTCATTATTTTAACACAATCTGAAGGGTTGGGGTAGATCATAGGGCAAGAGTTTGAGGATTTTACTCCTCTTTTTGTCACTGAATGATTGCGTTAGCGACCAAGGCAAGTCAGATTTCTGCTATGTTTCACAGTTTCCCTTTTGTAAGTGGGATAATATTTCTTACAAGTTTTTGTAAAGCAGTTTGAGATCTTGGGGAGAAAGCAGCTATTTAAATGCTCTATGTATGTTATTATTTTAGGCCCTGATTCAGGAAAACATATATGTTTAAATCCTGCTGCTTTAATGGGTCAAAAGCACCCACTTAAGGCTAAGCTCATATTGATGTGGTCTTTCTGAAAAAGCTGCCCTAAAACTTCAAATTATCCCTATTAAAAATATCGCCTGTTGAAGCTTATTTAAAAGATAGAGTTAATTTCTAAAAGCGGGGGGGGGGGGGGGGGGGGAGAAGGGGGGGGGGGGGGGGGGGGGGGGGGGGGAGGAAAGTAGCAAATTAATGGCAGCTCAGCATATTGAATCGTTACCTTCTGTGTTTTATTCAGAGGAAAGAGGCATGCGGGGGTGCCCATGCCTTTTTGATTAGATGCACACATAGACATTAGGTCCCCTTCAAAGATCCTTGGGCCATACGGAGCGTTGTCATGAAGGGGGGGGGGGGGGGAATATTAAAAAAAAAAATAAAAAATCCAACTCTTTTTCTCAGAGCCAGGCTTCTTCCCCCAGCTCCCCCCTCCCATATTTGTATATATTTCGAGAGGAGAGTCAGGCTTAGTTTGTTCATAAACTGCAGTTCCTGGGCGGACCCCACACACAGCTGGGCTGTAGCGGCTGGATCCGCCTTCCCGGCAAGGCTGGCCGGGAGCCTCTCGCAAAACTCGGGGCTCCGGGCTTGACAGCAGAAAGGCAGGAGACTGGCTGCACCGGGGGAAGATGAACTGGTCAACGCCGTGAGGCCGGGCTCCTGGTCGCCGGTGGGACGCAGAAAATGGGTTACTGGAGGAGACCGGGTCTGCTTTCCTTACTGCTGCTCGCCTTCTGTGAGTAGGGGCGGGGGGGGTGTGGGAAAAACCAAACCCAACATTTCTGCTTAGACAACGTTAAGCAACATATTCCGAGAGGTCGTTTATTTTTCCTTCCTCCAGCAAAAGAGCTAATCTTTGATTTCTCCCCTGACAGCGATTAGCCAGAGGATTGGAAATAGCTGAAGAGTGGAGCACAGTACGCTGCTCCGGCTGCATCAGCTGTGTCTTTCTCTTAGGGCGAAGGGCGAGCGGTTGCCCCCGTGGAAAGCCCTGCGTGCTCGCTCGGAGCAGCTTGCAGATGTCAGTGCTTACTGTGCAAAAATATATAAATATATATATATAGGTCAGCATTTCTTGTTGGAAGTTTTTATTTTTATGGAGGGAGATTAAAAGGAACTGAAGCGCGGGGCTGAACGATCTGGCTTCGACAGTGTCCAGATGCGATGAAGTTTGCAGCTTAGAGCTTTTATCAGCCCCAGTTTATGCACAGAATTAATTGAACTATTAAAGAAGGAAAGAAGTGGGGAGAGGGGGAGGTGAAGTGTCTTTGCAACAACATCTGGTTATTCGGCAAACCTTTCCAGCGCTTACGTAAAGGTTTCTTTGTAATAAGTGCCCTGTTTAGGTTTTGATAGCACTTCTTCAATACTGTAGATAAAACCCTCCAGCAGCACTTGAAAATGTGCCCATCCATGGCTTAACTTCTCTTGTTTATATCTTGATGATTGTTTCATAACAGGGAATAGATTTGTATATAAATGAGTGTTATATACACATCTCCTAAGTATGTGTGTGTGTGTCTTTCTGTATATACAGTGCCTATGTGTATGTATACACACGTATATCCCTATATAGTATATATTTATGTGTTTGCTCGGACAATGTCACTTTTTGCAGGGAACTCTTTTACAAACACAGACCCGTTCCCCTCGCTATAGAAATTTCAGTGCAATTAAAATTGCTTTTTGCTCAAAGTGATGAAGTAGCAGGACTGTAATTCCAGTATTTTTTGCATCCAAATGAAATAACTGGGGGCAGGGATCCGTATCTGCATTCACTTTACATGGGCCCCCCTATCTACAGGAATAGGGAATGAAAGAATATGATCGGTCAGTAATTTAGGTGTAGGGAAATAAAAGCTTTGGCGTAACCGGTGAAGCACAAAAGACCCAGATGGGGGATTTAGGACATAAAGTCTGATTGATTTTTCAAAAAGTTGCAGAGATAAATAGTATTCATCATTGTAGATAATACCCTAAAGCATGGTTTGAAATGTAGGATGCTATACCAATAACATCCTGCTAAATTAATCACATTTGGAGCAGAACTGAAGGAATTACTACAAGGTATTATTTAATGCACAGTCTTGGGTTGGTTTTGGTAAGAAAGAAGACCACTAATTATCCTTCAGCAATACCTAATTTTGGAGTTATTTAACTTACGGTTTCCTTTTTCTGAAAGGCAAGGCTTTAATCTGAAAGAAGCCAAACCAAAACATATCATGGTTACTAAGTTCATCTGAAAGGTTACGTGAGTGATATGATGACAAAAGTTGCATCCTTATGGGGGGAAAAAAAAAACCCATAAGCCAAGGCTTGCTCTCTCTCATTCAACTCAAGAATGGTATATATTTGCTGGGGCTATATCCACTTCCCTTGCATATCGTGTTAGGATCGACCCTGCGGTCACTCTGAGACAGTTAAAGTACCCTGGGAGCCCACTTTGCATTGACTTTAAGAGAGAAGGGAGCAGCAAGTGGCCCAAAATGACAGAAAGTACACATTCAGCTGTTCTACAAGCAACAAATCCCACCGCTCATCCAGCCTCTCTTTAAAGAGCAGCAAAGTCACTCCTCTTAGCAGAGAGATTTAGAAATTACCTTAGAGAACATGGCCCAGATGGCAACTCAGGTGTCCCAGAATAACTCCTTCAAGGCCAGGTGAGCATCTTCAGGGACTTTGCTGCTCTCCCTAAGAGTTTACCCTGAGGCAGCAGAGATCCCAATTTGTGCTTCATGCTGCCTGTCTCTATCCCTTTAATCACCAACATGATCGAGTGGTCATCAGGCAGCACATCTGACCACTTTTCTCTATATGTGGTGAAAAAAAAAGGACCATAGTCTGACAGACACCTGAAGTTTCACCTACTGGATTTCCCTAATTCGCCCTGGCCACCTTTAGCAAGGCTTCAAAATATCTATCCTTAAATTTCTCCCCAGAGGTGGTGGTGGCTGCTGGAGGGCAGCATTTTCTCATGTCTTTCTCAGCAGAAGGTGCAGACAGGAGCCGTAGTTGGACCGCTGCTAACCCAAACCCTCACGCAGGGGAGCAAGGAATCCTGCCAGGGAAAAGAGCTGGCACGGTTCTGGATTTGCCTAGCCCAAGACAAAAAAAAAAAAAATACAAGGATCATTCAGGATTGGAAAACTAGTCTTACACTGGGGGGCTGAAGGCTTTCAGAGTCTTTATTTTGGCCAGGAGAGAGTTGGGAGGTGTGCTAGTCATCATGTATAACCAGGTCCCAGAGAGATGCTTTCTGGCAGAGGGCTTCCTCTTCCATGGGGCAGAGGAAAAACGAGATTTACATGCTGGAAGCTGTTAGAGCACAACACAGTAAAGTTGTTCCAGCAGGTAATTACTCAGGCTTGGGATGCGGTGGATTTCTGTTACTCAAAGCCCTCAATGACTGCAAGACTACCTGCTCGGTGGACTGTAACCTAGAAGTTACGGACACCATACAGGGATTACTGAATTGTGCACATGGAAACACTCTGGCCTTAAAGTTAATAATTAGGAGTTTTGCATCAGAATTGGGAAAGTTTCCCTCGTGCTTTGTCTGTCAGGAATAGGTCTCAGATCAGGCCACGCAAGTGTGGGGCTGAGCAAAATCTCCTCTCATGGAGAGGAGAGAAAAGCACCACAATTCTGAGCTGTTGAGACAACCTCAAAAAACATGAGCTAAGTGTCACTGGTGTGACGACAGCTCTTGGGGCACAAAGAGCTCCAGGAGCCCAGCTGAGTGCGTTTGGGCATCCAACCTCCGAAAGAGGGCATGAAACTCAAAATCTGCCAGGGCACATAGCACTTACCAAGGGAGAGCTGTACCCCATGGGATCTGCTGAGGCTCCGAAGAAAGAGAGAGAGGATTCATGAAACGAGGGAAAGTTGCAGTTCTAGTGCCCAAAGTCCAGAGCTCCTGGGCTCTGGGTCTGCTTCCCCGTATCCTGTTCTCCCATTAAAATACTGGCCTGCTAAAATATCCTGACATTTTTTGCTGTGAGTCTCCCAGGCTCCCTTTGCCACGGTCCCTCAAGGCCCTTTGATGGCTCTGTGGAGGGCACATCTACGGGGGTGTCTCTTGGTACATGGTGGTTTTCTGAAGCCACATGCTCTTTCCAGCTTGCACAAACCAGACCCTTGTTCCCCCAGTGAGCCTCTTCAGCTAAACATATAGAGCGTATATAATTCATAAATCATGACAGGGAGCTCCAGGGCTGTCAGAAAAACATCTCTGGCTTTTGATCTGCTCAAGAAATCTCTGACCTATCCCAGGCTCCTCAGGCAGCTTGTTCAAGACGTTGGCCTCTTATTCCTAAGGTCACCAGAGCTAAATCCAGGGGCTGTACTGCCACTGAAACACCAGCCTGCTCCTGGGGCAGGGGAGCTGTTGGGATTGCACCCCAACACCAACACATACAGCGTTCAGGAACACAGGGTGAAACCTGAGCTGGTGAGAGAAGGAAGGAAAGAAGAGAATGAAGGGTCAACCCTCCATTTTCATGGACAAATACATCCATTTGCAGAAAGGGGCTTTGCAGGCCCAAGGCTGAGCCGGAGCAGAACTCTTCTCCCAGGCTACGCAGCACATGGAGGTGGGTGCTGCTGGCCACGGGACACATGGCCACAGGGCTGGTTAAGACAATCCTTTTCAAGTAGCACCATATTATGCTTTGGTGTTGTTTAAAGACAGATAAAACACCAAGGAAGAAATTACCACCCTGGAAACAAAGCAAGAGGCTGCAAGGGTCCCACGCTGGCTGGGTGTAGGCAGCTGGGTTGGGAGCAGGCACAGCATCCCACTGCCTAAAGGAGAAGCTTCTGCATCCTACCATGAGACTACATAAGAACAAAGTTGCAACAAATTCTCCAGTTAGGAAATAAAAAGGGGGAAAGCACAAGAAAAAACCCTGACAGTGCAAAACTGTAGTCCTCTGCAGCATCACAAGAGGCATGAGACTCATCAAGGAAAGTGATGGATTATTTTGGATTCACCTTTACACTTCTCCAAACCTGATACTACAGTTTCAGCCCTTGGTGTAAGTTAGACCAACGGAACGCTAAGAAAGCTGGCAGTACAGCTACATCAGATTCATGAAAGTGGGCATTTCATCTCCCCTTGCATCTCCAGCTCTGCTCAGAATTGAGACAGCGTGGTCATCATCAGAACTGCTCAAATCTGTATATTAGTGGGGGGCTTTGGGAGGAAAGTCCTTTTTAGAAATATAATTCCATGGAACTTGAAATTAATCCACACCATTTTCTTAAAAAAAAAAAAAAATTTAAAAAAGAATCAACCGAAACTCATTTTTACTGGTGCTATCACTATTTCATGATGGTCACAAAGGCATTTTTGTGTACAGCTGCAATCATGATACTTGTTGCTCCCATTAGAGATGAAGCTCTGAACAGATGTATCCCACATACTCACCGAATATGGAGGAAGCAAACATTGACATTAAAAACAGGTGACTGGGGGCTTTTATTCTGAGAAAGCATTCAACTCTCCAGCCTGTTCTCCACAGCTTTATATTGTTCCACGTTTTGCTCCGCCGAGCTTATTTCCTTGGGACATCATTTTCCTCTCCCCGTAGTGATAACTCTTTGCAATAACATTTGCTTTCAGCCAGGCTCCGCAGTGCTGCAGCTTGCCATAAACTAATGAACTCTCCCATAGAACGTCCTTTTTTTCAAGGAAGGGCAACATCGGACCTTTTTATTAAAAAAAAAATAAAAAATAAAAATAAAATAAATTAAAAAAAAACCCCCAGTCCCACCAAGGAGACCAAATCAGCAGCTCCCACACAGTTTGCTCTTCTCACATCCAGGGTTCAGCACAGTTTGCCAAGTGAAAGCCTCGCGCTGGAAGGGGCCCTCCATCCAGAGGGGAGATAACGCCACCGATGGCTGTCGGCCTTATCAAACCTGTGGATTACGGCTCCCTTATCTCTCTCATGCTGGACCACAACTGTGGGATAACATTTCCTAAGGGGTCTGCAGGGGGGAATGGAGGGGTGGCTGGAAGCTGTGCTGGCGTGCACATCCCTGAATTCAGAGACAATGGTTGTGATCCTGACTCCAGAAGGGATCTGTAAGGTCCATCAGAGTCGTATTTCTCCTTCTTCAGTTGGTTCATCTTTTTGCTACAGCCCATGTAGGGCTGAAGCTCTCCTGCCAGCTGCTGGTAGCTGTCAAGCTTTTTTAGGAGAAGTGGGAGTCCCCTCTGCAGCCCGTGCTCCCACGATTTAAGCTGCCCCGGGACTTACCCTTCCACGGAGCCGTCCCACCACAGCGTTTGGCTTCCCATTGATAAGCCAGGGACACCCTTGACAAACGACAGCTGATTTATACCACAGTGAATGTGTTGGGGCAATTAATGTGTCCAGCTGTGCACCACCGCCTACCGGTCTGCACCGGGCAGAGGGCTATCACCCACGTGGATTCCAGCAGCTCCAAAGGATATACCTCAACCCAAGCTGTACCCTTGACTAGACAGGATAATTTACAGCTGGACTCAAGATTAAAATAATCATAATCATTTAAGAAAAAAAAAAAAAAGACATTTTCTATATTTCCGCTGTGCAATTTGCAGCTATCAGCAGGAGCAAGCTGTAATGGGGAGCTGATGTGCAGCTCCAGCTGTGGCAGCTGCTGGCTGTCACTTTGCAGAGTCCCACGCTCTTGGCCCACATCTTGGCCGTGACTCTGGAAGTGGTTGAACCAGCTCTGGACATGCTCTGCCCGCAGCAAGACTTCTCACCTTGCCATACTGTGGATGGAGATGTTGTCCCCTTAGCTATGTGTCATTTACTCTGCGCCGAATCCAAAACTCCAGGTCTTCTGGGTGACCAGAGGTCCAAAGAAAGACACCTCCAGCAGCTTCCATCCCATCTCTAGAGTCAGTGATGATGAGGCCTGAGGGTCTCTGAAGGAAGGAGGGAATCTGAAGGAAACTCCTGCCCACCTTCACTCAGCATGCAAAGAGCTGTTGTTCTCACAGTGCAGAATGTGATGGCAAGTCCTCTGACCATGCGTAGAAGCTGGAGAGTCTATGCCTCCAGGACCATCATACCCCAATACATGCCGCACATATATTAACCAGTGCTGAGGAGCTTGTGCCATCAACTGGAACTAGGGCAACCATGGCAGTCAGCAAAGAGGGCTGGTTTATTGCCCTGGTCTGCAGACCAGGTAGGGCTGAGCACTGAAGCTGTCACCTGAGATGTGATCCAATCATTGATAAGGCATCTCCTTGTCTCAATATCTGAGCATCTCCTGATCTTTTCAGTTCCCCCAACACCCCTGTGAAGAGGTTCCCTCTGGGAAAAAATATACTTTTCTTATATCTTTGCTTCTGGGAGCCCTAGAGACATCTGCTGAAGTTCCTGGCCTACTGGTTGCTGCACCACAAAGAGGGGCCTTTTCCTTAGATAACAACGCAAAACCTTGAGATTTTGATATGGATCCCTTGATCATTTCAGCCACTTCAAACCAGAAGGCTTGACTGTGTCCTGCACTGCCTTGGGACACTGTGCACCCTATCAGAAAGATGACGCCACCGACATGAATTCATACCGTGTCTGGCACTGGAAATCCAGAGAAGAATTTCTACTCTTTTCATGCAAAATCAGGAACTCAGCCCCCTTCCCAGGAATGGTTCTTGGGAGTGCCATCACTACAAGTGCTTCTAGGGTCTTAACAATTACTGCTGGTACAGATATTTCTTTTGAAAGATCCATTACTGTTGTCAGGTGGATTGGTTAATAAAGTGCCACCTGTGCAGAATGAATGCCCATGTCCCCTGACAAGTGTTTGACAGAGCAGGTCACCAGTCAACACAGCTGGGACACAATGAGGAACATCTGTTGTTTGATGCTGCTTGATGAAACTGCCTGCCTGGGACACTCTAAACACCAGCATCCAGCATGGAAGAAACTGAATCAGCCGCTGTCTTGCTGCGTAAAGCATTTTTTCCATGCTAGATCTATCCCAAAATTAGCCCCAACCAGTCAACGATAGCAAATAAGACCCTTCTTCTTACAATGGGAAGTGACACACAGAGCCATAAGCAAGGAGCAGTTGAATGAATCATCCTTCTTCAAATAGACCCAGGGTACAAGCCTCCTCAGAAATAAGACCAATGGATCCCCTGGGAGCTCAATTCCTGCCATGTCTTTAATATGTCAAAAGGCACTCGGTGGTGGTAGAAAATGGTCGCAGACGTTCCCACCAGAGGCACAGGATATTTGCCTGGGGGTGAGATCTCCCGGGCACACATTTACTCTCATTTTGTGTATTTGGCCTGGGCTCACCTGTTTGTAGAAGAGCGACACAAGCTTTTCTCTCGCCCTCGCCAGGGCTATGTCCTCTGCAACAGGCTGGGGCTTGGGAGGCAGCTCTTGGGCAGAAGCGTTGCTCAGTGATGGTCAGACAGCAGCACGTTCCAGGAGGAGACACTGGGTTGAAAAGGCGACGCGCTGCTGCAAAATGATGAGATCTCTGAGTGGGAGATGGCAAATGGAGAACATTCCCCTCTTTGTCTGTTCCTCCACGCTTTGCCCCCTGCATCTCGTCCCCTCCAGCCTGGAGCTGTGCTGCAGCTCTGCCCAGGGGCTGCGACCTGCAGGACCCTTCTCCTTCTCTTGCAAGAGGGGTCTCTGGAGAGGTATCACGCAAACACACAAGCTCCTGTTACTTTCATGTGAGGAGAAAAAACACTTCAGGCCCTGTCAACAGGACTCTTGGTCCCATCCTTGCAAAAATTCCTTTCCAAAAACCTGCCCCCTCTGCCCTCCTGCCATCACGCTCGCCTGCTTTAGGAAAACGGAAAATCTTCAAGCAGGATTCAACATACCAAAAAGACAGTGCCCAATAGGGTTACAGCACAAAAGTACTTTTTTTAAGAAATTGAGAAAGAAATTAAAGAGAAGAACACACCATCTATTTATGTGCTAAATGTAGGATGCTTTAGGAGAAGCAAGAAAGTTTTTAGCGTCTGTAATCCAGGCAAGCCTCAAGTTCAAGTTCCCCTCTGACAGCACAAATTGCTTAATTACTGTTAGATCTGGTCTAAACAAGGAACAAAACTCAACTCTACGTAATAATTTTAGCAGATATAAAGAACAGGCAGTGCTGGAACAACTTGATGACAGCACATTGATGGAGAATTAACAGAGCATCTCTGCCCCAGCAGTTCGTCACACAGTCCGTTGCAAGTCCTCCTTCTCCTTGAGGAATCAAAACAATGCAAACACGAAAAAATACAAACTAAAAATACAAAAAATACAAATCACAAAAAGTCCACCCGAGATATGAAGAGCAGCTCTGGTCTAATGTCTCTTTGTGGGCTCATCAAAGTCCTTCTAGCAGATGGTAAATCGAACGTGTGCCAGGAATTTCAAACACTCCTCAGGAAGTTCATCTAAATCATCAGTAAAACCATTTGCACTTAAAACAGAGCAAACCCTGTTGCCCAAATGTGACCCAGATAATGTTTCTGATGTGTTTACCTATTTGGACGATATCTTTAAATTTCACTTCCATCTATTCACAGAGATCCAGGATTCCTGCAGAGCCTGAAAAACATACATAAAACTGAATTCCAGAATATAATATGATGATAATAATAAAAAAGAAGGGGAAAAAAAAAAAAGCCTGCTGTGCAGTATTTTTGCTTGAAATGCAGGAGTCGAGACAGATCAATGTCTGCAACCAACTTGCAGCTCAGGTTCCTCAGGTTCTGTCTCTAGAGAAACAAGACCAGCAAAAATGGTGGTGATGGTATTATGGAGCCAGTTGACTCTTACCTGCTGTCACTCAGCTCCCAGGCCTACGAGGGCTGTTAAATCCTCAGCAGTTACTGCAACGACTTGTGACAAGATGAGCTCGAACCACCCGTGCATGGCCAGGCTGTGACTCCTCCTCCCACCCAGCGTGGGAGGTGGGAAGACTGGACTCATTTTTAAGACGGGGATTTAGTCAAAAACCGGATCACTACAAAGCGTTCTTCAAAGGGCTGAAATGTCAGAGCCCTCTCAAAACACGGCATCTGAATCTCCAGTCATCAGGAGGCACTTTCCACAGAGGACGTGTCAGCTTAGCCCTCTGCAAACCCCACCAGCAGCCTACACACACCACACCATGGTGTTTGCTAATGCTTTGCTTTGCCCTGCAAAAAACCCAGACAAGCAGAAGCGCCGACAGAGCTGCTAGAATTGCTTATAGACATTGTCCTCAGCAGTTTTCCCCCTCCTCAAGCCTTGGATAAATTGCTCTGCTCTCCACCGGCCAGGAGAAATGGCACCTTTACCTGTGCCACCATCTGGGCTGGTGGGAGTTGCTGTGGTGGTGGGGCTGTGGTGTGGTGTGGTGCGGTGCTGGTGGAGGTAACCACACGGAACTGGGTTTTTATATGTTTTTTCCTTGGGCTGACCCCCAGTTGTGGAGATTTTTCCTCTCCCAGCCCCCAAACTTGTTGTTCAGGCTGTGCTGACGGCATGGCTTGCTCAGGGCTTTTCCAATGTCACACATAGGTGGGAAAGACAGAAAAAGATAAGACAGAGAAAAGAAAAGCGAGAGGTGCAGTGAAAGAAAATTATTGCACCTTTAAATACGGGATGACCCTGAGCCTTGGTTTACTTTGTAGCTCCTTGCATTTGACTTTCACAGAATCACAGAATTGTTGGTAGTTGGAAGGGACCTTCTAGAGATCATCTAGTCCAACTCCCCTGCCAAAGCAGGGTTGTCCAGAGCACTTTACTCAGGACTGCATCCAGGTGGATCTTGAAGATCTCCAGAGAAAGGGACTCTTGAACTGGGGAGCCCAGAACTGGATGCAGTATTCCAGTTGTGGCCTCACCAGTGCAGAGTAGAGGGGAAGAATGACCTCCCTCGATCTATTGATCACACTCTTCCCTGTGCAGCCCAGGATCTCATTGGCCCTCTTGGTGACAAGGGCACATCGCTGGCGCACGGATAGTTTGCTATCCACCAGGACTCCCAAATCCTTCTCCTCAGAAGTGCTTTCCAGCAGGTCCATCCCTAACTTATATCGGTATCTGCTATTCTTCCTCCCCAGGTGCAGGACCCTGCACTTGCCTTTATTGAACCTCAAAGCCCCTGTTGACTTTCATAGCCCAGTACTTACCCAGCTGCTGCCGAATGCCTAATGGGATAAGTACAGTTATTACCAGGCAAACTCACAACTGCTTTTGCCTGCCAGGGCAGTTTTTGTCTGGTGTGGTAATGGCTCTGGGAGTACCAGCTGTAATTACACAGCCACTCTTAACAGCCAGCACACATGGGGCACTTAGGGATTGAAAAAAACCCTGTTTTAAGCTGCTGTCCTGTGTGACTTGAGGACTCTTGTGCTAAACTTCAACCTTCTCTTAGGCAACCTTTTCAGTGAAGGCTGTGAAACATCGAGCACTCCTGCAGAAACCATCCCTGCTCATCTCCTGAGGGGATAAATGAGCCTCCAGAAGGGTGGACAAACCCTTAACTTGTGGGTTCCCTCCTGTTTTTAGGACAACTTTGCTCATCTAGTGAGTTTGTACAAGGCTAGGCGTGGTGTGGACACCCAGCTGGAGTTGTCAACTTGCCCACCAGCATCACTTTCAGGGATGCCCTGCCCTGCCCCTTCAGCACCCATTGCCTGCCCTTGCGATCACTGCTTGGTGCCACTTTCATATTCAAACTGCAGCCTGGCAAGTGGCAAATACTGCTGCATGATCCATCAGCCCAGCCAGGTCTCATTGAGCAGCTCAGCTTAACTTGGGCTTAGCTACTTGCCTGGGTGAAGCAGGTGCTTGGGTGCCTTAGGGGCTTACTGAAAAATAATGCAAATAACATGCAAGGGGGTGTCTCAGAGTCACCAACTTTACAGATGTTTCCATGAAGTGCATCAGCAAAATGGAATCAGAAATACACACAACGCAATTTTAAGACATCATTGCCTAATGTTTCAGACTCACTGAGAAAAACAAACAAAATGGTACGGGCCCACCAGGTCTGTGATTTGTCCATTCCGTGTTCCTCCATCCTCAGCTCAACGTCTCAGGGTGCAAACTGGTGTTCATGGGAAGTACACTGTCTGTAACACCAGAAAGACAAGTGCTCCTGAAAGGGCTTGAGTTCAGAGTCTAAAGGGAATATAGTTTTTGCCTCACCTGATACTTATAGTCCTTCCAAAGCTGACCGAGGGCAGAACATCCTCCCCATCGCATTGGGTCAGGTCCTGCTGGGCTTTGAGACCTCAGGACAGCAGGGCTGGCTTGCTTTGTTTTTCAAATTTTAATGCCAAGCTTCATTGGTGAATAATTTTCACATTTGAAGGAGTTTACCAGCCTAAAGACAAAGACTATGCCAACATAACACATTTCAAGGAGCAGCAGAAATCCACAAAGATGCTTAAAAATAATTAAGTACAAATAAACTTCATCTTAATCGTTTCATGCAGGGAGTAAACAGAGAGGATGTGCTTGTAACACCCTGTCATGTACAACGTGCCGCGATTTTTTCCATAGTTCTTTTCTAATGGCTTGCATGCGAGCCTGGATGCAAAGTAGCTGCGTGGAGAGGGGGAAGATCCTCCAGGAATTGCTTTGCCCGTGGAAGTGAATTTCAGTTCAGCCACTTCAGAACAGCTTTTGGGGGGTTGTGTTGGATTGGGTTTTTTTGTTTTGGTTTGTTTTGTTTACTTTCCACTGACATGAAAATCAGCCGCGATCGCGTCGCATGCGGGATCGGTTAGCCGGTTACATAATGCTTCATAAATCCAAGAGAAATAATATAAAACACATTACCCAGGCTGGGAAGAGTAACAGCATCTCAGCCGCTGTCACTAACCCGCCCAGGGCCAGGCAGCGGCAAAGCATCCGAACCGATGCTGGGGGGTGGAGGGGGGGATGTGTGATGGATGCGATTAGGAAAAATGCTGGTGGCGTGTGTCTAAGCCTTGAAGACAGACAGATTGCTTGGGCAGGGGGAATGTAATGGTAAGGGTATATCGAACAGCAGAGCCCGCTGCTCCCTCGGGGAGGGCAGCTCATCCCGTCCCTGCAGGGCAAGGCAGGCGCCCAGCAACAGCTGTATCTGCTGCTCGTGTAAGGTATTACTTCACCCTATTAGGTCTCCTCTGAGTACTTCGTAGAATCGTAACGGCCCTGTCAACAGAAAGAGCAAGATTTGTTGATTACATTATTTAACGCAGATTATTTACCGCAGTGGTGGTGGGGAGGAAAGAGGGCATTTTGCTGAGATGCCAGGGCTGGTGGTCCCTGGAGACTGAGAAGGAAGGGAGGCGACCCAGGAGGGGGTTGCCAAGCTGAATGGAAAATGCTGATGCTGAATTGCACCCAAAAAAGGGGTGCACGGGAAGAGTGCAGGTACCTGTGGCGCTGCAGTGCCAGCACCCTGGATCTCTCAGGAAAGCTGTCCTACCCACGGGTGTCTTGCCATGAGTGCCACCAACAGCACGGAGGATCAGGTCATCTCCTCCTTTTCATGTTCTCCTGACTGCTTTTCTTCTAGTCCTAGGGGAGACATGCTCCCTCCTTCATCCCTTGGGCATGGCACCGAGAGATGCCCCAGCTGGCCCTAGCTCTGCTGTGGTTAAATACCAGAGGAAAAGCCGGGGATGAAGGGGTTAATTACTACAGGCTCAGCACAAGCCAAGTCTGTAAGTGACTCCCTATTGCTATTTCGAAAAGAGGCTGCCTGGAAAGGGAAAGGAAAAAAAAAAAAAAAAAAAAAGTGGTTTACTTTACAACCATCATTATTCCATCTGCAGAGTTTATACAATGGAAAATAAAAGCCAGGGTACGCGAAGGCAAATCATTTCTGTTTCATTAATGGTATGGAAATCGTTTTGTTTTTATAGGGGAAAAACAAATGTGAACTTGATGTGTATGTGTGTGTGTGTGTGTGTGTGTGCGCTCATGCAACTCCCTTCACTGCAAAGGGCAGAGCAGTGAAATCCAGAAATAAAAAATGACTCAGAGGCCGTAGGATCTATGAGTCAGTTGCGCTGTTGTTGTTTTTAAACACAAGCGAGAGCACAATATGGCAGATAATTGCCCGTGCAGCCCTCCTGGCCTGCGGTGGCATCACGCCTGCTCCCTGCCACCCCCACGGACCCCGCACCAGCACCCACATCTCAGGACAAACTGGGGCCCAGAGGGATGGAGGGTGGGCTATCCCAGCAGGAGCAGCTTCGGGGGAGAGAAAGTGAAATCTGGGGCAGGAAACTTGAGATCTCCCAGAGGGGAAGCCTCTTGCTGTGGGTGGAGGAAAGGGGTCCCCGCACGTTGCCCGGTTTCAGTGCCTTGGGCACGAGCAAGATGGGCTGTCATGGTGGATGGAGGAGACGAGCAGCTCCCAGGGCAGACGGAGGAGTGTGGGGGGTCAGTCCTCACCCATGGGCACAGACATCAACTGACCGAAATCAAAGAGAAAGCGCTCTGGCCAAATCCTCCCCGCTGAGCACCGGGCATCGCCTGGCTGGCCCCCGGCGCTCCAGCTCGCCCAGATGGTGCCAGCTTTGTTGGGGCATGACCATGGGGTACCTCTGTGTGAAACACCCCAGCACCCCAACAACGGAGTCATTGCGCTGATGTGTAGACAACTCACCAGAGGTACCTGAGGAACACCAGAGATTACCAAAGCAGAAGGATGGACGGTATTCCGCAGAGCCGGTCCCTCCCTGGGGTCAAGTTAGATCATGATGTAATTTAAGTATCTGAAAGAGATTGGGGAAGTCTGCTGGTACGATCCTCCATACCCAATTTACTTTGTAATGCGACTAAGCAGTATTTGCTAAACACTTAATTTAAAGGGATATTTTCACAAAGGAAAAATAAGTGGTGGAATAAGTTGGTTACCAGCCTGTTTGAAGAAGGTCCAACCAAACCAGAAATGTATACTGCAAGTCTTTCTGGCACCAGGAAGCACTGGTGTCTAACGCAATCAAAATCAGTCCTTTTTTTATTCACCGGGAAACTTTACTGGCTCATTCCTTGCTCCATAGAGTCCTGTGCCAAGTATAGTATTTATTACGCAGGACGATGTGGGGACCACATACCTGAGGACAGAGCCTGGTCCTCTGAACAGAATGCAGCATGAGCGCTGCTGGGTGTCCTGGGGGAGCTGGGGGCTTTTGCCTCACAGGGGCAAAAAAAAGTAATAAGTTTTTTCAGCTCCATTTGGTCTGCTCTACCTCTCCTACAAAGATGAAGATACAGCGTTTGTAAACACATGGATGGACAAGAGTGGCTCGATACTAAAAACTCTGGTTCAGCAGCTGAAAGTAGCGCCAGATCCCATCAGTGGAGAACAGAACTGGGAGCTGAGGTCCATCCAAAATAAAAGTACAGCACTGGGGAGATCCTGCAAAATCTGGGGAGATGCCACAGTGACAGTGGGGGCTTTCCGACAGATCGGATCTAGCTCAAGCCGGAGCTGACTGCGGGCAACGTGGGATCCCTGATACACAGGTCACACTAGACAACTGCAATGGGGACTTCTGACTTTGTGCAAGATCTTCTGGAAATCAGGGACATAGAAATTACCCTGATGCAGACCATCCATGGCACTGGCAGTTGCTTCGTGGAGGAGGCAGCTCAGGAGTAACCTGCCAATGAAGAGCACGGAGGTCCTGGTGTTCTCCCATGGGTCAGCGAGAGAGCAGAGCCTGTCAGCCCGGCTGTTGTTTTAATCTTAACAACAAGTACTGTATATAATAGGGAAGGAATTTGTTTGTTCTCATAATAATTTTATGAGAGGCTCTGCTATGGTGTAGTCATGTCCTTAGCCGTGGATCAAAGCCCAAGGCAAAGCCTAATCCTGAACTCAACAGTGGATGAAGGACTCACCCAGGTAGTAAAGCCGGTCTCAGCACAGGTTGAGTTTCCATCAGGGCACCTACCTGGGGCTTTCCAGGAGCAATGTGGCTGCAGGGTTGAGATACAGGTGCTCCCCAGTCCTGCTGCTGGCCAGAGACAGCCACAGAGCACAGCGGCTGGTCTCCCAGGCCTTAGTTCCTCCCAGAGCAAAGCCCAGGTGTTACAGGTTGACTGACCTCCCTGGAAAAGATGATGCAGAGACCTCCCAGAGCCACTGCAGTGACAGCAAGCTGGGATGCCCTCTGCAATTCATGGAATCACAGAATTGTCAGTTGGAAGGGACCTTCTAGAAATCATCTAGTCCAACTCCCCTGCCAAAGCAAGGTTGCCCAGAGCACATCACTCAGGACTGCATCCAGGTGGGTCTTGAAGATCTCCAGAGAAGGGGACTCCACAACCTCCCTGGGCAGCCTGTTCCAGGGCTCTGGCACCCTCACGGTAAAGAAGTTCTTCCTCATATTTGAATGGAACTTCCCATGTTCCACTTGGGAACTTGTGCCCCTTGTGCCTGTTGCCCCTTGTCCTGTCATTGGGAACCTCTGAAAAGAGTCTGGCTCCATCCTCCCTCAAACCGCCATTTAGACACTTGTCAGCCTGAATAAGGTCTCCCCTCAGCCTTCTCTTCCCCAGGCTAAAGAGCCCCAGCTCTCCCAGCCTTTCCTCATCAGGGAGATGCTCCAATCCCTCCATCATCTTTGTTGCCCTATGCTGGAGTCTCTCCAGTAGTTCCCTCTCTTGAACTGGGGAGCCCAGAACTGGATGCAGTATTCCAGTTGCAGCCTCAGCGGTGCCGAATAGAGGGGAAACCCCATCCCAAGGTGCTTAAAGACACACAGAAAAGGGAGGACAAACCTCACTATAAAGGATTTCTGACCTAAAAATGATCCATTTTTCTTTGTCCTTGAAAAATAAAAGCAATTCAAGGTCAAATTGCCCTTAAATGGTAGAAGGTGTCCTTCCACGTTGGGAGGGGGAGATCTGGAAGGGTGCAAGGGCCTTAACATCTCACATCACGTGCTTTTCCTTGAGCCCATCTGGTGTTTAGTTGTCACAAAACAGCACACCAGAGAGAATATTTAAGAACTAAAGCTGCTCATTCTGCCCTGCAGCAAAAACGCGTTGCAAGCACAGGCCATCGCTTTGACTACGAAACACCTTCTCCTTCCCTGGAACGCACCCTGCCTCCACCTCCAGGCACCCCAGGCTTGCTCCTTCCTCATCCTCCTTGGGGACCACAGCGTGCAGAAAACTGGAGCCAAAGTTAGGTGGTGGAGGACCTACCTGTTCTCTGGGGCTGCATTGGTAGAGATGAGCGATGAGCTAATTAGAGCCCTGTTTATCCCGCTGGGTTCTTGCAGCTGCAGTCACCATTGACAGCTGAGCACCTGGCAAGCCAGCAAAAAGCTCATCTGTTGGGAGCCGACTGCTTCTGTGGCTGCAGGGACAGGACTGCTATGAAATTCTCTTGGAGAGCTGTTTTAGATGACTTTTATGGGGGAAAGAGGATGGGTTATTGTCTATGGCGGTGGTGCTTCAATAGGCCTTGCAGGTGGCCAAACGGAGAGCATGGATGCCCTGTGGGCAACGACAGGCTGGAGAGCTGCCCCAACACACATGAAAAAATATCCTGATGTCCTTGGGTGGTGGTATCATCCCTGCTGCTCTTGCAGGAGAGACTCAGGAACTTTTGGCATAGTTTTTTACTTTATTCCTCTACTTGAAAAATCAGCTCATATTCTCTCAGTAACCTCTCTGGGGTCTTGATTATAGATACCAGAAGACTTGATCCCGTTCTCGTGCACAGGAGAACAAGCCTTCCTATTGATAGGAAGCCAAGCTCACTGTGAGCCCACCTATCGGTGACTTCAAACCATCATTCCAACTGTCGTTCCACAATAACTTTGACTAACTGTACTATTTATTGGCTCACATCACATCCTTATGGCTTCAATTTATTTTTGGAAAACTCAACCCACATTTAATTAGTTTATAGTTTGTTCCAAGTTTTGCTTATCCAGCTTTTTTTGGTCGTTTTTTTTTTTTTTTTTGAAGTTTGTATTTTGATGTTTAGCATTTGCCTTGGCAACATCTGGAACCCCTTTATGGAAGTGTATTGTTACTTTTACTGCTCGTGCAGCTTTATTAAATCATCCGAGTATTAATATTGAAAGTATTCATCTGGGTCTAATCAGGGCCAAGATGAGTGATGTGGCAGCTAAATTGTACCTACGAGCTAATGGTTCAAGGACACAAAGTCCTGAAGAAACTTGCAGTAGGCTTTGTGCTCTTCTTTTTAGCTTCCTAGGAGAAAGAGGAGGAGGGGAAAAAAGAGATATTCCTGCTCTGACCTTTCTTGCAGAGCAGATAACAGAATCGCAGCCTGAGCTAGTTTAGAACAATTTGTCTCCAAAGAAATTTGTCCAGTTACCACTATATTTCTGGATCTCGTTTCCATATTTAACTCTTTCATCTGCCTGGGTTTCTCCACTCTGCAGTGCAAATGACTGCCAAGTCAAGATCCCCACCACGTGCACCAGTACAAAACTGCCAGGGCTGACGTTTTGCTCTGAGACCTTGAGCAAAGCCTTGATATAAATAAGTAAATAACATACCTCGTGGGTATAAATACATAAATAACAAACTCCATCGCTCTTCTGCATCAGTGGCATCTACAACCTGGATTTGTTCATTTGTTTCTCCTCTGCAGGGCCCCCAAATATCCCTGGGATGATGGTGCTGAGCCTGCAGTCCTGCAGGAGCATGAAGTGAGCACAGCAGGAGCCAGGGCATGGATGGGTTGAGCAAAAGGGCTGGAAGAAGAAATAGGGCAGTGACACCACCAGAGCACAGCCCTGGCTGTGGCACGGCTGGGTTTTGGGGGAAGAAACCAATTTACCTTAGATTCTCTGTTCCCACTTAACAACGCCGATGGGGTTTGTAGAGCATTGTAGAGATTTCGTGGCTGTTCCTGTAGATCGAGAGCCAAAGGCAAAGGCTGAGCTTAATTAGCGATCCACCTCCCAAACTCTTGTCCTTGAGAGGATCCTGCAATCCTGCCCTGCCAGAGTGAGGCAGAGATACAAGAGTGGCTTGTGCTGGCTGCAGGTGCTTCAAATCCCATCTGAAATCACAATTTTGGTAGCTTAGATGTGGGGCTGTGGAGGTTATCCACAAAATCCCCAGGTCCTTCAGCAAGGCCAGAGCAGCCTCATGGATGAGGCAGACACTGAACCAGAGGTTGTGGGCAGCATTTTCAGCCACTCCACTCGGGGCTCCCCTGCCACCTTGCAGGACGCCATCGCTGTTAAGTCACATTTTAAGGCTCGCATGGGTCATTTAATCAAAATTTCCTCCTTCCAGCCTTCACATGCAACAGGCATTTCTTCTGCAGCCAGGTTTCCCCTCTGCTGTTAACCTTGGCCCTACGTACAAGGCCATGGGAGCTTGTAAATGGTTTATTTCTGTGTGGGAGCCTTCCAGCAGCTCTTTTATAGCCATCTCATGGAGGGGGGTCCAAGCTGGCGAGGGAAGTGGAGCAGACACGGGAGATGCTGTGGGAGCAGGCTGTGTGCCCCAGATTTGGGAAGCAGAAGTTAAAAAAAAATATATATATCCCTTTTTTTGCTGTTGGGACAATATATGTGTTAAAAAGGAAAGGGACTGCAGGCTCATCTGTTGGCCATGAGCAGGTCGCAGGTGTGACCACCAAGAACGCAAGAGGTCCTTGCAGGTTGCCCACCGACCCAGGGTGGCCATGGGTATGCTCCTGTATCAGCAGGGCCTTGCTTGCAGGGGCTGAGGCTTTCTGAGCCACAGTCGGGGATTTTGCAGTTTGTTTCTTGTTCGAATTAAGGGGTGGTGGTGGAAAGCCCCTGCGGTGGCAGTGGCAGCACAGGGTAGGATCTGGGATCAGCCCGTGCTGCTGGGCAGCTCGGGGAGGCAGCTGCTGAAGAACCACAGATGACCCAACCCTTCAAAAACTCATCTGCTGCAGTTCAGGTTCCTACCTGAACACTCTTGAGTCTATTTGTTTAGTTAAAAATTATATATATTTATTCCTACATAAGCCACTTAGTGGCTTCTTTTCTTTTTTTTTTTTTTTTAAATGGACATTTAGCAAGCTTAAAACAGGAAGTTTAAATTTAGCTGGGATTTATCCCTTTACTGAGCATAGCTCCTTCAGCCTTTGTATAAAAATAGAGATAATTCGATGCCACTGAGATACAGGCAGAGCAGCTCCACACAGGCAGCAGTTATTCCTGCCGCTGGAGCTGGATCTGGCACTCCTGGGCAGAGCGGGCAGCAGAGCTGGGGCAGGAGCAGCCCAGAGCTCAGGGAGTCTCAGCCCATCCTTTATTTCATTGCTGGGGAGGGGGTGGCAAACACATTCCCTGGCTTGGGCTCGTGGAACGGGCAGAGAGAGGATGAGGAGGCAGCAGGAGAGGAGGGTGCTGCCCCAGCCTGGCCGTGCATCCCTCCCCAGCAATAAATAAAGTCTTCCGGCATGCAAAGACCTGGAGATGGCCCTTTTTGGATATTGCGTTCATTCAGGATGAGAGGAGAGATCGATTTGAGCCTAGGTTGTAGAGGAAGAAACTTCCCCTTGATGATAACCAGTATGGGAAACAGCGAAGAAAAACACAGTTCTTTGCAGCTTCCCAGGCTCTGCAAAGCATCCCTCCATCTCCTCTAGGCTTTGGCATAATCTAAAGCACATTTCCCCGAGCAGTGGAGCAAAATGAAAGCTGTCGACACATGTATGGAGAAATGGGGGCTCCTTCTCTTGCTGGAAATAGTGGGAGGTTGGTGTTCCTCACCCCCGTCACCTCTCTGCCCCGCAGCCTGCTGTGCCAGTGCCCGCCGCAGCCTGAAGACCAACCTGTGCAAGTGGTGTGACTCCACGCCACCAGCCTGCGAGGAGAAGGTCTGCTACAGCAACTGCAACCTCAACTCCTACTGCGAGGACCCCTACGAGATCTGCGTGGCCATATGGTAAGCGGCAATCCCCTCGGTGGTGGGAAGAGGGGTTCGTGGGGCAGCAGCTCATGGGAGCACATGTATATCTACCCCTGCACTTGAATTATTGCCCATTAAAATAATTCCGGACTTTCTCTTCCTCCCCTTCTGATTCCATCAAAATCACAGTTTGCAGTAAAAAATCATCTGGTCTGCTCTATGATTAGTAGTGGTTCATTTTCTAAATAAATTGAGCATTGAAGTGCCCAACACATGGTGCGGCAAGTTTGCTGCAGGACCCCTAAGCCCCCGTAACTCCCTAAATTTAGCTTTACAGGCTGGATCCACTGGGCAACACCAGCAGCCCTGACCTCCAAACCCATGATGTCCTCCTGCCTCAGGCTGGTGAAGCCCTGATTCACGTGCAGGGGCACAGCTGAGGTCTGTCCCCATCCAGCTCATGGATGTCTGAACTGGTACTGAACTGGGGCTTGACCCTCTGGGTTTAACCCAACTCTTTCCCATCCTCTAGGAAAAGCCCTTTTCTACTTCTCCTGGAGATGCCTGTAAGGGAAAGACTATCTTGCACTTCAGGCCAAGCATACACTGCATCCTTTGCCTGGAAGAGTGCCTCCCCCAGCATTTTGGTCCCCATGAGTAAAACTAAAAAAAACCCACCATTTTGGGTCTGCCCAGAGTGATTTTCTCTTCTTTCCCTTTTAATTTGGCTGCCAAAGTGAAAGCCAGCCAAACACTTATCACTAGGCTTTATCTCAACCTGCTAATTAGCGTGAATGCTGTACCACCCGCTTTCTGTAGGAGTTTGCCTCAACATAATTGTTGCATTATGGACTTGAAAAAAAGGCAAAACACAATAAACAATAAGAAAACCAAACAAACAAAATCCACCCCCTGTCCCAAATTCCTCTCCATCAGATGGAGGAGCTACTTTAAATCCTGGGTAGGCAATCCAGCATCTCACTGGGTTTTCCCATTGACAGCCTACAAGTACAGGAAAAAGCAAGACCACCAGAGCATAAATCCCCACACCAGGAAAGCAACCCCACGGCATGGGATGGGGCTGCACCTCACACCCCATATCAGGTGGGGTGAGGCAGCTGTGGGGTCACAAATCACCTACCAGCCCGACTGCCTCCTCCCAGCATCTCCCACCCCATCCTAAGACTCATCTTGAGATTAAGATGCTTCACCTCCAAGCCAGCCTCGCTGCCCGTTGCTCCCTTGCAGAGGCGTGTTTGGGTCATCTGAACTTGTCCCACGCGGGTGTCACAGTCACAGCAGCAGCTTTGGCCCCATGCTCATGAGCAACGTGTCGCCTTCACGTTATAATTTGGCAGCTCCAAAGGTCAAGCCGTTTCTAGAAATAGCCCCAACCAGCAGCTGAAGGGCTCTGCTCCCACAGGTGGCTGGAGCAAACGGTCCTGCAAGGATGGGGCATAACAACCAGCAATTAGCCCAGAGAGTGCCCAGGGCAGAGATGGTACTTATGGGCTCTACCCGCACACATGGGTTGAGAGGAGAAGGAGGGAAGGCATGAGCCAAGCGGTCACTGGCAGGTGGCCACCATGCCTCCCACCCTCTTACCTTTTCAAATTACACATGTGAAATTTGGGCAGCAGAGACCCCAGCCCCTCCTGAGGCAGAGAAATTATGACTTGTATTGTAGCAGAAGTGCCATATGAGGCAGGACCCTCATTTTGAAGGGTTTCCTTAGGTCCATATAGACCCAAAACCAGCTGGCCTAGCGGCTGGTACTGGTAAAGGATGGGTTTTTTCCCCCAAATCCTGTGCAGGACACTCAGCCTTAGGGTTGACACTGCTTGATGCAAGGCATGATTATGATCTGGTGAATTATCTACTGGAAAAAGTAGAGCTTTGGGCTCACATCCTACTATTGGCATGTGATAAACTTTTCTCTTTTCACTATTTGGGAGAGATAAAGGGCTTTGACAAAGCCCCTCCAAAGCAGGTATAATTAGAATTATACCAGAGCCACTGCAAACAAGTCATTTCCTACACAGCTTAAAATGATTTTTACACAGCTTAAACCTGAAACCAGGTTTAAGATGTCATGCAGGCGACACAAAGGCTGAGCTGTGAGACTAATGCTTTGTCACTCCGTTTGGTACGTGCAGGAGGCAGGACAACGAGAGCATCAGGATCAGCACGCTCTGCCACAACCCCCACCGCCCCATCGAAAACCTCATGGTCCCCAACTACAACACCTCACGCTGCATCATGACCCACCAGCCCAGCGAGGAGGGGATCATCTACATCTGCGGTTGTGTGGACGAGCAAGAGTGCAACGATAAACTTATCTTTGAAAACCACACCAATGGTGAGCATTTTTGTTAATGTCATTCATGGCAGGGAGAAGCACCCAACGTTAATGATAAATGGCTTGTATTTCCAATAGAATCATAGAATTATCTAGGTTGGAAAGGACCTTTAAAATCATCGAGTCCAACCATTAACCTAAGACTGCCAAAACCACCACTAAACCATGTCCCTCAGCACCATGCCTACCCGTCTTTTAAATACCTCCAGGGATGGTGATTCAACCACTTCCCTGGACAGCCTCTTCCAATGTTCAATAACTCTTTCTGTGAAGCAATTTTTCCCAATATCCAACCTGAACCTCCCCTGGCACAAGTTGAGGCCATTTCCTCTTGTCTTTTCACTTTTACTTAGGAGAAGAGACTGACTCCCTAGCCTCACTACAATCTCCTTTCAGGTAGCTGTAGAGAGCAATAAGGTCTCCCCTCAGCCTTCTTTTTTCCAACAACCCCAGCTCCCTCAACCTCTCTTCATAAGACTTGTTCTCTAGACCCCTCACCATCTTTGTTGCCCTTCTCTGGACCCGCTCCAGCACCTCAATGTCTTTTTTGTGGTAAGGGGCCCAAAACTGGACACAGTACTTAAGGTGGGGTCTCACCAGTGCCAAGTACAGAGGGACAATCACCTCCCAAATCGTACTCACCACACTGTTCCTAATACAGGCCAGGATGCTGTTGGCCTTCTTGGCCACCTGGGCACACTGTTGGCTCATGTTCAGGCAGCTGTTGACCAACACCCCCAGGTCCTTTTCTGCCAGGCAGCTCTCCAACCGCTCTGCCCCAAGCCTGTGGCATTCATGGGGTTGATGTGACCCAAGCACAGGACGCAGCAGCACTTGGCCTTGTTGAACCTCATCCCATTGGCCTTGACCCATCAATCCAGCCTGTCCAGATCCCTCTTTAAAGCCATCCTCAAGCAGATCAACACTCCTGCCCAACTTGGTGTCATCTTATTGATGCAAACTTATTGAGGGTGCACGCTGTCCCCTCATCCAGGTTATTGATAAAGAGGCCCCAGTACTGACCTCTGGGGAACACCACGTGTAGAGTAGGAGAAGCAATGCCAGAAGGAGCTCTTTCAGCATCTTCTTTGACCTCCCTATATAAAAGCTAGGTAAAATTTATACCCTGCTACTGAACCCAGTATTTTATCTGTGGCTAAGCCATCCCTCCAGCCTTCGTCTGGAAACATCATGCAATGGAAAATCCACTGTATCTCTCAGTAGGTTGTACCCTTCAGTGAATCAGAGTGAATCTACCAGGGAACCCAAAAGCTGATGTAACACAGCGTGAGTCAATACTCTGAAAGCTTTAAATAAATTGTGCCAGAGCAAAATTCTGCCCCGGCACACCCATGGGAACCGCTGGTGTCCGTCACAGCTCCAGCCCAAGAAAGTGGTGGTGCTGGGGCGTGGGACTCAGCGCTTGGCTGTGCCTCTCCTGCCACTCTCCTGGGGGTTTCTCCTGTGGTGTTTTCCCCCTAGCAGGGACAGACAGAGCCACCCCACTGCTGTACACAGGCGTGAGCACGGCTTGGATTGCCTGTGGATGCTTCAGCAGATGGCTGCAGGTCCAACAGGAGCTATAAAGCCACAGGAGGGAAAACTAAGAAGCAACTCATTTCTGAACCTTGAGAGGGTCGTGTATTTTGGAAATGCTTCCAGCTAGATCCTGAGCCTCTGGGGGCTTGTCCAAACCTCCCTAAATCCAAATAGCCCAGGTTTATCCAAATGCCCATTGAGAACCTGACCCATAACAAAAGTGAAACGAAACCCTTCTGATTTTCTGTAATTACAGAGCAAAGAGATGTTGAAAATGAGCCTAAAGCATAACCTGCAAAAGGGAGGCATGGCTTCTCCCACAACGCAAAAAAAAAAAAAAAAAAAAAAAAAAAAAAGAAATCACATAAAATGCAAATTATCAGAACAAGCCACTTTTAATGAAGGCAAATGATGCTAAATCTGCCAGCTCTTTGCTGCTTCCTGAGCCAAACATAACAGGTACACGCACTTCTAGGGAGAGATAATCAAATCCCAAAGCCGATGCTGGGATATGTAATTTCACACAAAAACGACAACTGGCTCATTGGAAATGCCACCCCCACCAAAGGCTTCCACAAACACCCTCCTCCTGCCAGCCTGCACCTAAAGCTCAGAAACTCAGAGCAAGAGTATCTCAAGCCTTGAACAATTATTTTCCTCTTTGATTTGGTTCGTGGGACTACTTGGGAAGCCCCAGACTCAGAGACCCCATTGTTTACATCCTCTTCTTCTCCTTGAAAGAATCATTTGCATTTTAAACATTAACTTATGATCACCTTCAATGGTATAGACAAACACTGAGCAAAGAAATACCTACTAGAGATGAGCATTTCTCCAGCAGCTGAATTAGGCAGATTTTTTCCCATTTCTTGATTTCTTAAGCCCTACTTTCAGGTCTGAGATGCTGGGTGGCACTGCTCTAGCACCAGGGCTGCAAGGAACTCCATCAGAGTTGAGAGATGACCCTAAAAAACACACAGCAGCATCATTTCCTAAAGCCACGCAAACAGAAGCCCAGCAGAACCTTGGGAAGACACTGAGTAGGGTTGAGCACGCAAAGTCCTCTCCACCTTGGTGCTAGCTGAGCCTGATCCTGGAGATCCACCTCCCCCTGACAGGGACAGAAAGCCCCATGCAGTGATGCTCAACAAGGTGTGGGTTTACAGACCCACAGTTGCCACCAGAGCAGCCACATTTGGTCTCCATGGAAGGGGTCTCAGCTGTGCTGCAGCCCCCCCTGGATCCAAGGGCTTGGATTGGGAAGGGGCATCCTCATGAAGGAATTTGCTGGAGTTGTGTTAACTTCCCCTTTTCAGATCTGGTGCGTGCAGCTCCCTTAAAAATATCTCCTCTTTCTTCAGAGTTTCAAAGATGGGATCTTAAGCATCGGGTAAATCCATTAAAGCAGTAGGTGATATCCAGTCCTAGGGCTTTCCAAAATAAGCATATTCCTGAGTTAGTTATTGATTTATATCAGTTTAGGTTGATCTTGTGGTTTGAACCTGATGCCTGTTTTAGAAACGCTTTCACAGCCTTGCAGAAATTAGCTGCAGCACATTTTTTTGAAATTTGCCAAGGAAAATAGCTAAACGCTCTGTTTTTCCAGAACCTGAATTATGATCTGCACACACTGAGGTCAAGCAGCGAGAGTTTTGCTTATGGAATGATTCTTATCCCTCTTCCCCTGGGTTATTATACTTGGCAGAAAAACCTCTGAGTAAGATTTTACTTGAATATCTCTACTGAAGTCAGCATGTTTATTCCAGGAATTGCGAACATCAAAGGATCAGACAATTATATGTTGTGCGAGGGTTAGGGTTTTTTGTGTGCTTCCCCCTCTCTCCCCCCCCCCCCCCCCCCCCCCCCCCCCCCCCCCCCCCCCCCCCCCCCTGCAATGATCTGAAGACTGAGAGGGGTTTAAAAGAAACAAAACAGAGGCAGCCATGCCTGCTGGGTTGACGGGGGTCAGTGCTATAACGCAGCCAGGAAGGAGATGCCAACACCAGCAGACAGCGCTGAAACGATGCTCCTTGATGCTAATTATTGTGCAAAGCGTCCCGGTGTTCCCCTGGGAATGCAGAGTCCCACAGCCTGCCCACCCCCTCCCCACCAGCATCCCTCCCGCATCTCCCTGCGCCACCGGGGGCTGGCAAAGCCCCAGCCTCAAATTTGCTCCGTTCAAGCCTTGCCTCAGCTTTCCTCCCTCTTATTTATTATGCCTCCCTCCTGAGACCCCACCTGGAGTACCGGTGTCCAGCTTTGGAGCTCTCAACACAGGAAGGACATGGAGCTGTTGGAACGGGTCCATCGGAGGGCCACGAGGATGATCAGAGGGATGGAGCACCTCTCCTATGAGGACAGGGGTTGTTCAGCCTGGAGAAGAGAAGGCTCTGGGGAGACCTCATAGCAGCCTTCCAATATCTGAAGGGAGCTACAGGAGAGCCAGAGAGGGACTCTTTGTCAGGAAGTGTAGTGACAGGACAAGGGATAATGGTTTTAAAGGGGAGATTTAGATTAGACACTGGAAAGAAATTCTTTACTGTGAGGACAGTGAGGCACTGGAACAGGTTGCCCAGGGAAGCTGTGGATGCCCCATCCCTGGAGGTGTTCAAGGCCAGGGGGTTTGAGCCCCCCCAGAGGATGGGGCTTTGAGCAACCTGCTCTGGTGGGAGGTGTCCCTGCCCAGGGCAGGGGGGGTTGGAACTGGATGATCTTCAAGGTCTTTTCCAACACCAACTATTCTATGAGTCTATCATTTCCACCCTGGCTCCCCTCCCTGGGCACAAGCGGCACTTGGGAGGTGGCAGAGCCATTTTGGTGGCAGTGACCAGGTCTCACCCACCATTCCACCCGCTCCCAAACCCTCACTTGATGAACAGAGCTAAATTAGGGAGCTAACCTAAGCAGCCCCCTTAGTAACTACCGACATCTGGTTTCTCTGCCGGGACGGGACTCATGGCCATACTACCTTGTGGCCCCGCAAAGGGCTGCGCTTCATTAGCGGCTTCCCCTTATTTTCCTCCTCGGCGCCATGGATGAATGAGCTGTCACAGACACTCACCTTCGCTTTCCTCCCACAGGCTACTCCATGCTGCAGAGCAAAGAGGTGATCCCGGTGGCCGCCATCAGCCTCCTGCCCCCGCTGCTGGTAGCAGTGATGATCACAGTGACGTTCTACCTCTGCCGCACACAGAAGCGGCGCAAGAGGGCCAAGGTGTGGGGCGGGAAGGCCAGGCAGCCCCCAGCCCTGCCGGAGCCAGGGAGATTGGCCGAGCGGGAGGAGAAGTTGTCCGTGCTGATGGACGAGAGCCCGGCTGGCACCAGCCCCACCAGCCGCCCCGCCGAGCTGCTCCCCATCGAGCTGGACGAGATGGTGGGCAAAGGGCAGTTCACGGAGGTGTGGAGGGCCAAACTGAGCCACAGCCGCTCGGGGCAGTACGAGACAGTGGCTGTGAAGATCTTCCCCTGCGAGGAGTACTCCTCCTGGAAGAACGAGAGCCAGATCTTCACCGACGCCAGCCTGAAGCATGACAGCGTCCTGCGGTTCCTCACCGCCGAGGACCGGGGCACAGGGCCGCGCCGGGAGTACTGGCTCATCACCGCCTACCACAGCCAGGGCAACCTCAAGGACTACCTCTCCCGCCACGTCCTGAGCTGGATGAACCTGCAGAAGATGGCGGGCTCCCTGGTGAGCGGGGTGGCCCACCTCCACAGCGACTACACTGCTTGCGGCAGGCCCAAAATCCCCATCGCCCACCGGGACATCAAGAGCACCAATGTCCTGGTGAAGAACGAGCAGGAGTGCGTGCTCTGCGACTTCGGCATCGCCATACGCCTTGACCCTTCCCTGACGGTGGATGACTTTGCCAACAGCGGGCAGGCAAGTAAAGTATGACCCATCCACCAACTCTCCCCAGAGGGACCCTTTGCAAACCACCCCTGGTCACCCCATGGCTGAGGTCTCCTCACCCACCCATACTAACACGTCTCTCCTCTTTGTGGGCAGGTGGGCACTGCCAGGTACATGGCCCCAGAGGTCCTGGAGTCCAGGGTGAACCTGGAAGACCTGGAGTCTTTCAAGCAGATGGATGTCTACTCCATGGCCCTCGTTCTGTGGGAAATGGCCTCCAGATGTGAAGTGGTAGGAGGTAGGAGCATTGCACTGGAGTTGCCACATGTCTTTTTGCTCACTTCTTCCCCGTTCGAGGACGTGGCCCACCCTCACATCCCTGGTGGCAACACAGGACCTGATTTGGGGTAGCTCAGGTCTCTGCAGGGCTGCTAAGAACTGGCAGCAGATCCTGCCCTGTGTGCTGCAGCTCGCTCAGCGGCCGAGGAGCAGGACGGGACCCCTGGGGGTCATCTGGTCCAGCCCCTGCTCAAAGCCGGCCAAGTCACATCCGAGTCAGTGCTGGCGATGCAAAGCAAACCGAGCAGGAAGAGCCAGAGCTGCCTCCCCCTCCCTGGCCACAAGTGCCTTGGTTTGGTTTGTTGTTTTGTTTGGGTTTTTTTCTTTTCAGACAACAGCAGAGGGTTTATGTTGCAACGGGGGACTCGCAAACTCCAGCCTCCAACAGAGCCGCGTCCCCCCTCACTTCCCAGAGCCACATCCTGGCATCTGTAATTGCGTGTAGCAAAACGTTTAATTAACTGCTCGGCTGTTAGCCCCAGCCTGCCCTTCTGCCAGCTCCCCTCTCTTCCCTTTTTAGCTCCCTCTGGTTCCTTCCCCATCCCACCTACTTGCAATACCAGCTCCTGGAGCTGCAAGAAGCTCCAACCCTCAGCAAGAAAGCTGCCCCAACCGTCCCCATGTGTCCCCCGCTTGCCAGTGGGAGAACCTTGCCTGGCTCACGTGCCCCATGCCTCCTTTGCTCCTGAGCCAGCACCCCAGACCATCCCTCCCTACTCGTGTCACACCTGCATTTGTAGCCAGGCAGGATCTGGCAGAAACCATGGTGGCCTCTCACCTTTCCAACAGGGAGTTTCTCCTTGACCTTCCAGAATATGAGGTTGTTCTTCTGGAAGGGCCATTTCTCCTCTAAGCCGATCCATGCCCGCAGCAGGGGTCCAGATGCTGGTACCATAGTTGCTTCTCCCATCTTCCACCAGCCCAACAGATTTTACCTGCTCAAAATATGTCTCACCCTAAGTCCTTTGTAGTGCATCTCTTGGGTTCAGGAAGGTGGTCAAACGGTTCCTTGGTCTTATCTCTGAAAAAAAAAAAAAAAAACCCAAAAAAACCACCAACCAAAAAAAAACCTCTTTATGAAAACTCAGCACTATGCTTCAGTGTTCAAATTCTAAATTGTTTCCAGACCTGTTTATTTTTGCAGACTGATAAAAACAAATTTATTCTCCTCCAGTGGACCATACCAAAGCAAAGCAGCGAATGCATGAAAAACATCCTGTAGACACTGCTGTTGCTTCTTCCTTGCAGAGGTGAAGAATTATGAGCTGCCTTTTGGGTCAAAAGTCCAGGAGCAGCCCTGCGTGGATACCATGAGGGACATCGTGCTGCATGGCAGAGGACGCCCCGAGATCCCCAGCAGCTGGCTGGTGCATCAGGTAAACTGGGGGTAGCTGGTTCAGGAAAGAGCAAGCCATGAAATCGATACAGGTGTAATCAGAGCAAAAGGAGGCAGAACTCCTTAAAAGCCATCAGCCAGGGGTACAGCAAAATTTAACGATGCATAAACTGTCCTGATCAGGAAGTGTTATGAATGCCAAGCGATGCTGTTCAGTTATCGGTTATCCACAGCAAAATAGAGCATTTTAGTGCAAGCTTTTCTCATGAAAGAATAGATTATTTGAGTCTACCCCTTTTCTCCCACAACCACCGCATCCAGAAACACGCAGTCCCTCGCATGCAGCCATCTCACAGCAGGGATGGGGGGAGAAAGGTGCACCCAGCCTCCTGCCCACGTGATTATGGAGCTTTCAAGCTCAAAATTACCTCCAACACGAGAGGTCGGGACTTGGCACGCGAGGAGGAGGACTTCTGAAAGGAAAGCAGTGAAACGGTCAGGAAAATGGCGTGAAGCTGAAAGCAGGGAACCTGCTGGGCTCAAGCCTTGTCAAGGGGAAGTCTCTCAGCAGCTCAGAGGGTCTGACAGGACGGTGTTCCAGCACAGCAAACATAATAACCCAGCACTCTAGAATAGAAACACTTTGTCAGTGATGTGTTCTGTTGAAGCCATCCCCCGAGCACACCCAGACCAACCAGCTCCAGAAACACAGCTACCTCCTGGCCCCAGTGTGGTCCTCTCTCCCCCAGCTCCAGTGCTTTCTTCCATGCTTTGACAACACAAGGGTAGCACAGGCACGCTGACTGCGATTTTTAGATCTTGCCTGACTTCTGTACTTCTTAAATGTCACATATCTTGGACAAAAACACCATCTGCTGATCAACAATTGATTTCACCTGGAAAAAAGCCACAACGTTGAGCCCATCGGCTCAGGGAGCCCTGCAGGGTTCAGGGCTTCCATTCTGCTCAGAGTGTCCACTCTGCACAAAAGCCAGGCTTTTCAAAAAGAAAAATATAATTCCACGATCTTAGTAGGCCGTCCACCAACCTGACCATCCACCAAAACTGCTGACAGCATCAAAGCAGCCTGTGGTTTCCACTGGACCATCAGTGAGTTTCTCGGTCGGCAAGTCCATTTCTGAAGTTCACCACCCAACCTTCTTCCCGGATGAGGGCAAATACAAGGACTCCAATCAGCACTGCTGCACATTTCAAGCCTTTGAGTTATTCATCATGGGCATTCAACCTCCTGGAGCCTCTGATAAACTTGGAAACCCCAGGAAAACATGCAGAGGCTTGGGTTGTAGGGGAAAAAAAAAAAAATCATGCTCTGATAGAGCCAGACTGTACCAGCACTGTTCGCTGAGCTGAAGAAGGAATGACTGCAATCACCCCTGAGACAACACCCCATAGTGTTGATGCAGTTGGGTTGGTTGAGGACATAAACAGAGTGAGGCTTATAAGGTTGTAACATATATGAGACCACCTGATATCCACCGGGGCAGAGGAACAGAAAATCCATGTTGTGTTCCTGAAAGTTTTCCTCCAACTAATCTCAGCTGATCTAATAAACATCTCCTCACAAGCCCAGCCTGACACAGTTTTTCCCAGCATTTTGCAGTAGTCTCCCCAGGATGCAGCATAGGGCAGCACCATCTGCTGGGAAGCAGCAGAAAGCCACCAGCTTGTGCCAAGGGCTTCCTTGGGAGTCACAGAATCACAGAATGGTCGGGGTTGGAAGGGACCTTCCAAGATCATCTAGTCCAACCCCTTGCCAAAGGAAGTTCAGCTAGAGCAGGCTGGACAGGAACACATCCAGGCAGGTTTTGGAAAAGTCTGCAGAGAAGGAGACTCCACAACTTCTCCAGGCAGCCTGTTCCAGTGCTCTGGCACCCTCAAAGTAAAGAATTATTTTTTTTTCTCATGTTCAGGTGGAATTTCCTGAGTTCCAGCTTGTGTCTGTTGTTCCTCATCCTGTCACTAGGCACCACTGAAGAGAGTCCAGCCCCATCTTCTTGACACCCACCTTTTAGATATTTGTAAGCATCGATGAGGTCCCCTCTAGTCTTCTCCGAGCTAAACAGACCCAGATCTCTCAGAAGAATCAAGGGCTTCCTGCAGGTGACAAAAATCGCTCACCAGAACGGGAAGCCTCCATAGATGTTCCCACCAACAAAAAAAAGTTTGACACTGAACTCCAAATGCTACTTCCACGTTTCAACCAACGGGATCCCTTCTCAGTCAAGTGATGGCCTGTGTCATTGGCCAGGGTTTCAGATTCTCAGCAGCCATAAGCACTGATTTCCCTGGCAGAGCTGACTCAACCCAGCAGGATGCCCAGCAGCAGCTTCACGGGCACTGTTCACCAAGCTGCACAGTAAAGCCCACTGAAGAAATTAATCCCCAAAGTTTCCCCAGATAGCTTACAAACACTTTGCTTCCACCTCGCTTCACACCCCACCACGTTTTTCAAAAAATAATAATAATAATTTTAAAAGTGGTTATTTAGGCCAGGTAAATTCTTGGATCTGGTTCCTGAAGCAGCTGAACAGACTGTTGTACTGGCACAACCGAAGAGCTGGTGCAGAACAGGAAAGAGCAGTGGGAGCTTAAGTCAATATAGCCACTAAAAATATACTTATAAAACTCAGCATCCTTTGGAAACCCGAGATGTCAAATATAAAACCCAAACCGAGTCCATTTCAGGAGAACAGCAAGATGTCCCAGTTGTAGCGTTCAAAAGAGCATCATTGCTACTTAGAAGGCAAACTGCAACTAAACGTCGTGATTTCAGGGCAAAGTTAAGCCCAGAAAATCTATCAACGAAGCCGTATTTTAAAAGCTTCAGCTAAGCTAGCTCATTTTCGCATGTTAATCAATTATCCTCAAATCCTTTCAACTAAGCTAATAAATGGGTGACATGAGAGGTTCTGAAACGCACCATCTGTCAGTTCCACTGCACAAGCCCCTTCTCTCTCATCTGCCTCCGTTAGGGAAGATTCAGTTCCAGGAACCTTAGGGATGAGCAGGAAGTTCAGAGAAAGGTGCAGAAGGAGGGACAACACCGGCGGCACTGCTCTCTACAGGACTCCCATTCTCCTCTCGGGGGGGTGGGGGGTGTCTATGCAGGACTTCAGTGTTCTCTTAATTGCAAATTAAGAAATCCACAAAAGCCACTGAAAGACACGAAGCTTTATTTAGAATAACGATTTTTCCACTGTGTTGCAACCTGGGTTAACCATGCAGAAAGCAATAGTGGCACATGATGGGAATTACATACACAAAGGGAGGTTCAGCATAGCTCCTGCTGCTGGAGGCATTGCTAGCTTAAGAGGGGGACAGAAAAAGAAAGAAAGAAAAAAAAAAATCAGCTAAATACTGCCAGTTTGTTTCTAAGCCCAGAATTTTGGGACTTTTTTTCAGAGGACTAAACAGTTGGGGGGAAAAAAAAAAAAATATATCTATTACTAGAAGGTATAACCATTGTAACTGGGAGGAACTGAGAACGCTGAGAAGTGCCCAATCTTACCTAAACCAAGACACTACTTTGTGGTGAGAAAAGAGAGCTCAGCTGCCCACGGCAACAACCATTTGGCATGGTGCACCCTGCCAGAAAGCCGCTAGAGCACGAGGTTGCATTTAAGAAGTTTAATTCCAAACTTGCCTTTGAAACCCCACCACCACCACCACCACCACCACCACCCAGGTCTAGCAGCCAGGCAATGGGCTCAAAACCTAGAGACCTGGGCTCGGCTGCCAGGCTGGGGGACACCATCTGCTACCCCTCCCCACGTTAGGGTGCTCTGATGGAGCTGAGACGGGAGATGGTGGAGGGGGTGGATGAATTCCCTTGGGACCCTATTTAAATCCCCCAGTTGACACAGACCAATTTCCAGGGAGGGTGGGAAATGGGATGAGAATCCCAGGCTGCTGCTCCAGCACCAGAAAGGTGCAAGCACCAGTACCTGCCACAACCTACCAAGGTTCCTCCTCTGCTTGGCCAACAACCACCAAAAAAGCATTTCTGCAGCAAGCTGTGAAGGATACGGTAAAACTGCAGTTGCTTTAGGCCAGCTCCTCTTCCTCCCACCTTCAGATCCTAACTCCAGCCCTTCTGACTCGCAGGGAATGCGCTTTCTGTGCGACACCATCACGGAGTGCTGGGACCACGACCCCGAGGCCCGTCTCACCGCCCACTGCGTGGCCGAGCGCTTCAACCTGATGGCACAGATGGACTGCGACGACATCCTCAACAACAACACGGACAACGAGGCCACCAAAACGGCTTCTCTGGGCGGGGAGCCCCAGGACAGCGACGGGAGCAGAAACATGCAGTGACACAGCAGGCAAAAAGCCTGGTCGTCAAGAGATGAGAAGATGAGAAGCATTTAGCTCACGGCAGGGGGAGGGGGGGAAATTAAAAAATCCCTGCTTCGTTTTTACAAATGGAACTAAGATCCAGTACGTAATTAACTTATTTATGAGATCTGTTTCCTCCCACAGACACAGTGAACTGTGGAATCAATACTTTGGTTAAAGTGCAACATTATATACGAACTGATTTTGTACTTACTTTAAATGTATAATGATGCAAAGCATTCCTTTTATTATTTTTTAAAATAATAATGTTTAATCTTTTATTAATAAGCACCTGAATTCCATACCTATTTTTGAAGTCCTTCCACGTGGCCATCACAAGTTTCTCTTCTGACTGCTTATCCTACAGAGATCAAGACCATTTTTGATTTTCTTTCTTTAATGGCCTACACACACAGAAATTCTGTTGTAGCAGCAGGGAAAAAAAATAATAATAATTTTGAGATGTAACACACCCTCAGTAGAGGAAGTGCTGGCACCCAAGAAAGTCGCTCATTGATCAGACGGTCCTTAACGCACCACAAAGGTACCTGATGAGACACTAGAACAGGTTGCCCAGGGAAGTCATGGAAGCCCCATCCCTGGAGGTGTTCAAGGTCAGACTGGATGGGGCTTGGAGCAACCTGCTCTAGTGGAGGTGTCCCTGCCCAGGGCAGGGGGGTTAGACCTGGATGATCTTCAAGGTCTTTTCCAACTCTAACCATTCTATGACTCTATAATCCGGTTTGCAAAAGCCTGATTTGCTGAAACTCGAACACACCTTTTTTCACTTCAATAAAATGAAAACAGACACCAGTGCAGATGCTGCTGTTTTACTCTCAGAAGCCTCCATGGAAGGTACCCTGACAACTCTTCCCCCCCTGTCAGTTTCCAGCCATCTCAAGCCAACAGATTTGTGCCACAGCCATACTGTCATTCATCACAAACATGTTCACTGATTACAGGATCACAGAATGATATTGGGTTGGAAAGAACCTCTGGAGATCATCTAGTCCAACACCCCTGCCAGAACAGGTCCACCTACATCAGGTTGCACAGGAACACATCCAGGTGAGTTTTGAATGTCTCCAGAGAAGGAGACTCCACCACCTCCCTGGGCAGCCTCTGAGGGTGGCAGAGCCCTGGAAAAGTGAAAAAGTTCCTCCTCTTGTTTAGGTGGAACTTCTCATGATCAAGTTTGTGCCCATTTCCTCTTGTCCTGGCACTGGGCACCACTGAAAAAAAGACTGGCCCCATCCTCCTGACACCCATCCTTTCAGTATTTATAGGCATTGATCAGTTCCCCCCTCAGTCTTCTCTTCTCCAGACTAAAAAGTCCCAAGTCCCTCAGTCTTTCCTCATAAGAGAGATGTTCTAGGCCCTAATCATCTTCATAGCCCTTTTCTGTGCCCTCTCCATCAGCAATTCTCCTGGCAACTCTTTTGCACCCCTCGGCCGTGTTGCTCAACCTGAAGAAACAGAACAGAACCAGGACCTTTACTCCCATCACCACCAGCCCATGCCAAGCTGCCCAAGGAGCAGGAAGGCAATTAAGGAAAGGTGAAGTCCTACCTCGCTCTGAACCCTGTCACTCTGCAAATCTTTATCCCTCCACCCATGGGAGCAAAAGGTAGTAAAAGCCTCAGCTGCTGCCAAGGAGCCCTGCAAGCCCATCCCTGACGCTCACCTACACGGAGATGTATCTTTCAGGATGGCATCGGAGAGGAAAGCTTTGCCTGCCAGCACACGGCTTCTTGGGTCAGCCTCTACAGGAGAGGGGAAGGGAGAAAACCCCACAACAGCCACAAACTTTCCGAGGCCAAGGCTCCCCAGCACGGAGCAGGGAAGCAGATCTGCAGGGCTGCTTTGGTTTTCTAAACCACACGGCTGTCACAGGACCAGTCCGTACAAAAAAACGTTTCTTCTCTTGCTGCTGTTTCCACCTCTTCCCAAATGGACTGTTTCCACAGCTCCCAAATTAAAACCCTAGAACAAAATTGTCTCCAGTTCCTTCAAAGAAGGACAGAAGGGGAATGAATTAGGTCACATAAAATCTAAATAATAAAAGCTAACTTTGGCCACCTGTGACTCTGACCACACCTTTCATTGCCACCAATCCCCCACCCGGCTCCTACCTCCTGTCACCTTATGATTTTTTTTCAAACCAACCCCCTTCTCTCCAAGCATATCCTTCCCAGCTCACCAGAAACACACTCTTGCCACCCACCTGACTTCAGCTTCATTTCTTTAATAGATTAACCACTGGCTTTACTCTAGACATACCCAAAATGAACAGAGAGCCTGGGGCAGCTTTTCTGACATGGAGATAAGGAGCTACAGGAACACACCGAATTCCCCCCAGGGCTGACCAATCTTTCCTTCTCATAATATCGAGGGCAGAATTTCCCCTTCCAAGTTCTGCACCAAATTGTCTAGATATAACACTGATGAATAAATTTCAGCTCAAGAGGCTTTAAAAGACACCCTGACCTGTTCTTCTGCAGGTGACCAAGACAGAGGGGATCAGCCCGTGCAAACTAGACACTGAAGGCTGCATCTCTGATTCCAACAGCTGAAATCCAAATTCTCCTGGGGAGTCAGAGACTTAATCCTAGGGTCGGCAGTTCATACTGTAAATATGCTGAAAAACTTCTCAAGCTATTCCCCTCCCTGTGCCTAAAATCTTGAACACTCCAATTTACAAATTGCATTTTTTTTCCATGAAAACCAAGTCCAGAATCAAGCTTTCAGAATTATATGCTTGAATGTCTGCATTAAATAGGAGTGACTTTGTTTTAAAAAGGAATCTTTAAATAGGAACCTCTGAAGAGAGACACTTATTTAACCTCCCAAGATCTGCTTCTAACCCAGGGAGCCTGAAACCACCCAGACCAGTAAGAATTTTGCTCTTCACTCCAGTGGAGCGCAATCAAGCCAAAAAGACAGAAGGGAAGGCAAGACAAAATCCTACATTTCGCCATGCTCCCCACTGAACACACTGTGGTTCTAGCAAATACCTACGTAGGAAGCAGCAGTGATGCCCTTCCCTTCACTCCAGAAGGTAGAAGATGGAAACAACAGCAGTCACACAAGAGAATTCAAATCTGGTCAGAGTTATAAATATATATATTAGTCCATAGGGTGCTTGCAACTCTCAGAAGTTCGATTTAAGCTGAATATTCAGTGGCTAGAAATTATTTATTTTTTAACTGTTTTCTACTATGTCCTTTATTCCTAGAAGTATCTAGAAACTCGCATCGCGGCTGAATCCACATCACGAAGCCATTCTGGTCCTTGTGATCACCCCAGCAAAGGAAGGGGTTTTTTCCTCCTTAGCAGCACCCCCATGTTAAAAGAAATCGTTTCATGTATTTTAAAAGACTCTTTCTTCTTCAGCCTTGGGTCTATTTTTTACACAACAAAATTAGTAACAGCTTTTTCAGTGTGAAACCACAAGCATACCAGATGAGGGTGGAAGAGAAATAAATGGACTAATAACATTATATAAGGGACACAAATGGCTTTATGGTCAACATGGGAGCTTTTCAGTCAATTTTACAGCCATCACCTTGACAAATTCCCCAATCAAAATGTTAAGCAGAGCTCAGCGACTGAGTCACAGGTCTATATTTTAATAAGTACAAGTTGATCCCTGGGGTATGCTCAGCTGGCAAAGGTTTGTTTTCTGCTCTGATCACAGCAATTTTAAAAGCTGGACCTCGCACCACAGCCCTTGCTATTTGTTGAAAGCTAATTTGCCACGTGACACAGACAGAACAAGTATGAAACACATACAGCTTTGTCAATTTAGTTTCTGTCTCTCTACCCCCCCCAGTTTGGTGCAGGTATCCATGAACCATGGAAGTTCACACGTGGCCACCATAATTCCTACCCCCAACCCTGGAATTGGCCAAGGAGCACACCCCAAACGTGCCGCAGACTGAGAAACAAGGAGGAACTAATCCCACTGTTTTCATTTTTATTTTTATTCCTGGTTAAACATGAAAATGCCCAATGGATATCCAAAACTAACACAACAGGATGGTTGTATAGAATATCACAAACAAGACAGCAGGGCCTAAAACATTCTTCGGCTGGAGAGCATAGTTACTACTCAAGTGCACAGTGCCAAAATATCCTGCTTTAAAGGGCCAAGGAAAGCCCAGACGGATGGATCTCCAGCATAAAAGATAACAACAGCCTAGTCTTCCCAGTCACCTGATCTCTAGGAAACCACACAGAGCAGATGGATCATTTTGTAGTTTTATTATCCCCACCTCCACTTCTCACAAACGGGCTAGGACTCGCATTGAGATCTCAGTGCATTTCACAGCAAAAAAAAAAATATACAAGAGGATCAAAAGAGTTGTGCATAAACCCAACTTTTTTTTTTTTTTGCATGATTTATAGTTGTGTTGAAAGTTAAGATGGTTATTTAAACCTTCTGATGCATTCTTTACACTTTTATCTTCTCCGTGGAAAACATCTTACCGGATCACACAGTTGTGAGTTCTCATAATGCTGGATCAGGTGCAGCCATTGCCATGGCTGGGAGGTGGCAGATAATGTTATATACACTGGTTGGAAGACTACATCAGAAGAAAAAACA
Source organism: Scolopax mira (assembly GCA_004320125.1). Lineage (NCBI taxonomy): Eukaryota > Metazoa > Chordata > Aves > Charadriiformes > Scolopacidae > Scolopax > Scolopax mira. Next base: position 120,100 of record BJBW01004798.1, read on the forward strand.
GAGTAAGGCACCACTGTTGGAAAAATTAAGGTAGCTTGTAGTTACAATAACGAAAGCCATAATAAGTACTATTCTTAATTGCCAGCAATTCTTAGACTCCAATAAAATAGTTATAAAAAAAAAAAACAAACAACAAAGGATGTTTGTACCTGAATACAGTTTCCTGATACCTGATTGTGTTTCAAATCAATACCAAGTCCTCAGCATAATCAGCTTTTTTTTTTTTTATGGTAAGATGAAAAACCAGGACCTACAGTTGATGTATTCACAGGTCACATTTCACCACTTTGTTCTGAATAACACCACAGGGAAAAAACCAAAACAATCCAAAGGACAGTTTGTAACACTGATACTTCCCCTCTTAGATGATTAGATGGGCAGAGAAATTTAAATACAAAATTGTAGGTTTTCTGTTCATTTTGAAAGCCTTAGTCCTCGGGAAGGGATGGTGAAGGAAGGAAAAAAAGGCCAAACCTCATTACATTATAACATGAGAAAAGTCAAAGTCACTCAAAGAGATTTAATAAAATTAGGAGTTGAAAAGTGTTCAAATTACTTTTCCAATTCAAGTCAATTATTTCAAGTATATTAAAACGTTTCAGAGGAAAAATTTCTCCATGGTTACAATTCTAATTGCTTTTATAAATCCATAAAAAAAGAAAGGTAGTCTCTACACATATCCCATATTCCTCCGATGCATGCACGTGTTCTCTCTGAAGGAAAAAAAAGTCACCACAATCCAGTTGTTTCTTAACACTGATTTCAGGCACATCTTCCAAACATCCCTCCAGTTTTTGCCAGAAAGGTTAATCACTGGGCATAAAAGCAGCAATTTTTTGTTGCTGTTGTCTACACAGGTACTGAGCAGAATTCAGTTATTAAAGAGCTGGATGCAGATTCTGAAAAGAAGTTCCCATGTCACTCCAAAATCCAACAGTTTCTTCTCCTTTTAGGCAGCTTTTGCAATCAGATCTACTTAGAAGAATCTTACACAATTCAGATAAAATCTCTTGGATCATACAAAAAACAAGTTGGTTGAATGCACCTGGCAAGTTTGTCTCTACAACTTTTTTTTTTTTTAATAGCTTTAAAGTGCCCTAGTATACTTATTTCTTTATGCTCATTTGAACTTTCACAATTACATAAAAAGGGGACACTCGGTGTGATTATGTGTTTTGAGAAACAGGGGAAAAGGAGAGGAAAATCAGAAAACTCATCTCAAAGCAGCTTTTTTAGTTAGTGTCCATTTGCTGAGTTTGCACAGCAGAGACCGTTTTCCAGAGGGGTTTATGGTAAACCCAGCCATCTCCCTGCAATCGTAAGAGAAAATACAGTTAAAATAAAGACACTGCCTCAGGAGAATTCCCTTCACACAATTATTAGACCAATAGCTGTAAAAACCAAGAGGGACATATCTTATACTTTTAACTCCCACAGATTAAGACAAGAGAGCTCAATGCTGCAGGCTCTCAGACTGCTCCAGAACACACACGGACTCGTGCTGAGCCACAGCGCGCTCTGGGAATCGACTGCACTTGTAATTAGCCCAGATGGAAAGCTGCTCTCCTCAGCTCCCTGATCCAGATTACTTAAAGAAGCCAACCCAGAAGGCAGCAGAGGGGCAGCCATCCAAGATTATGGCTGCTAACCCGGAAACGAAGGTGCTCAGGATTACATTGAACCATTTTCCAAGTAGATCTGTCTCTCGGACCAGCAACAGAATTTCACCTCTTCTACATCCAACTACTAACAATACAAATATCTACATCTGAGCCAGTCGTGCTAACATAGCTCCAATAAAGCTTTTTGTTCTCTAAAGCTAACAGATAGTCCTGAACTTTAAAAAACAAAACCAGAAAGATAACCAATTAAAAATTTTAGCCTGTTTTAAACCCCTGCTATATAGCAAAAAGATGAAGGAGGAGTTACATTACTGCAGTTTCACAATGTTTTCACAAGAAGAATTTAAACTACTACAGCATAAATTTTTGTTGAGTCCTCCCCTCCTGCATGGGGCTCAGCAAAGCTCTCTGCACAAGCAGAGTCTCATTGTCTGGGTCACAAGTAAAGACCACTTCGAAGTTATCATACTGGTAGCCACCAGGCTTCCTGAGCAGGCTGCAGTTCACCTTGTTAAAAGTCTTACTATATTATCATTATTACTACCATTATTGAATACAGGTTAAGCCACTGAACAAATAAGCTACATCCAAAACATAATGTACAAGGACACAAGAAGTTTTAAGCTGAGAATTAACTCATGTTCCTTCTTGCTAACAGTACTATCTGGGGTTCATACACATGCAAGATAAGCAACATTAGTACTACTGATTATTTCCTTTGAGTAGTTACTATTACAGTCTACTTACATGTGCCCATGTAAAGCTGTTTTCTACGTACCACGAGGAAGTGCCTGGTAAAAGAAACTGAACCACAAACCAGGCAGACAATTGGTTGCAAGGAAATTGCCAAAGCGTTTGGGTAAAATCAGACATTTAAATGTTTGGTCATGCTTATGTCACCTTACTCCTACAGACCCCACGGAGGTAAGCTATAAGATCTAAGGCCAAATACTCTATTCTGACAGGACACAGACCCATATGTGCACCTGCTTTCACTGTAGCTCTGTCTTCATCAACAGCTAACTGCTTGGGAACTTACTTCTTTAAGGAAGTATTTAGTAGACCAAGGTGTTTCTGTCTCAGCACGAAGCCTCTCTTCGTTCCTCTGTCGTTCTTCAAGGGCTCGCTTGTGCTCCGTGGCCTTATCGATGTCTCCATCCCGCAGAGACTCTGTCACATGCTGCCACAGCCTCCTACAAAACAAATCCTTAACTTCAGTTTTCAAAGCCTGGAATTTCCAGGATCACCACACGCAGTCCTTTCGGAACAGGAGCATTCCCTGCACTGAAGACATGACAAGCCAACCCAGGTAGGAGCATGGCAGTGCAGGGCAGATGGAAGGGCTCACAGCCAAGTCGTGCAGCTACACCAGCAATTAGGAGCTGATAGGAAGGGCTCTGAGGTTCTGGCTATGCCAACATGATGTCTGTTTCTACATTTGTTGGGGTGGCTATGCGAGTGTTACTCAATGAGCAGTTTCTTGTGAGGACCTCCCTTGGCAGGAGCTGCCCCTGCTGTGTAGCTGATGATTAAAACCAAAACAAATAAGGAGGCTCTGTTCTAGCAGGCACTTTATGAACACTTAAGACAACTCCGTCCATGCATAAGAGACAGGATAAACAACCACGCACCTGCACTTGGTTTTTGCACTTTATATTATGCACTTGGTTTTGATAATTTTTTTTTAAAACCCCACAGGTCACTGCTGTTAAGCATTATCCAAAAACAACATCTACATTTGCAGGTTTTCCTAAGGCATTCACCTTAGGAAATGGGTCAGACAACAGTAAACACATACTCTACCTAGACTCGAAAGGTCCTTGTTTCTCAAGTGGCCGGACTCGTTTCCTTGTCACAGACAGCTTTGTCAAGTCCACGTATTTCGTCTCCCCGTTGCTGTAGGTGAACTCCAACACGCTGTTCCACTCTCCCTGCACTCTGCACACCACTGTGTTTGTTGTGTTCTGCTTCACTTCACCCGTGACTCTAGAAAAGCAATTTATTTTTAAAAGGCATGGCTGAAGACACCTGAGGACTATTCCTTGCATAACCACTCAACTTCATTCTGAATGAGCTTGCACACTTGTCACGCTGTCTTGAAAAACATTAGTTACTTCAACTGTATTTGTGTGGAGAAGCTCAAAGAGCAAAGTGACTTTCACTGGCTGTTCTGGTTCTCTTTATGTCACCCCAGAAACTCCATTTTTGGCTTCAGCTTAAACCATTTTTAAACCTTTTAATGGAATTGAAAATGAAAAAGAAACTAAACACAGGCTGGTTCACATGTAGCAAGCAATTGATCATTTCCACTTGAAACATCACATCAGATATGTAGCTCAGACTTAAAAAATACAAATTGAACTTTCTAGCAAGAATGTATCTCACTACCTGCTGGCACTTTATCTCACATCTTTTCACACCAATGTACCCTACATGTAGGCAATCTCATTTTTATGTTGCTCACATAAGCAGCAGTCACACACAGGCAGAAAACAAAGTAGGAAACTAGGAATCAGGAGAATTGCTTTTCTTCCCTGTCTCTTCCACAGAAACAAGATATTAAAAGTGTCTTTCTAATTTACAGTATTTCATTCCAAGTATCACCATAATTACACACACTTATGCATATTTTAATTCTCAACATCAAGACCTGTCCAAAGACCTCCCAATACTCACTCTATCCTGAATGAAGGAGCAGAAGCTTAGGGAGCATTGCTAGGCACCCTCAATAACAACCCCCAAACACAACTTTTTGAAGAAACAAAAGGGTCAGCACACAATGCAAACACGACTTGAGACATTCTCACTTGGAAGGTGCTGCAGGATTCATAAAGGATTCACCATCTCCACCTCCAATTAAACTGCAATTACCTGTACACAAGCTCTCTACAAACACACACCTCTCTCCAGCTCCCCTTCCCACATTTCATCCACACTCACCCAAACCACACGTTACATCTCCTTTCACACTTACACTCTGTGCAGCTGATAACAGCTGATTTGCAATCCGCTGCTCTGCTGCTATTTCCTTTGAACACAGAGGAGCAGAAAGCAGCTCCCAGCTTGCTCATGCTGGCTGCGTGGTGCCATGCTCAGCAAGGAGCAGAGGACATGTAGGTGCCACTCTCCTTCTTCTGCATCCACTGGTCACTTCCAGCTGTGTCTACATCTACCTGTCCCCCGCCAAGCCTGGCATCAAAACAGGGAAATTAATCCCTCAGGCAAGAGGAGCACCACAGGCCAGACCTTGCAGCTCAGAGACACTGGATGCCAGTGCAATCAGACTCCTGGGGAATCGTCAGGGCAACCAGGGCAAGCTCACAGCCAGGTCAGAGCAGGAGGAAACAGCCAGGGCTTTTGCCTCATCCTGCACATGCAGGAGGCAGCTGGAGCTACATCACAGTCCAGGAGCTCCAACACAATTTAACTTTAGTCCAACCTATGTCTGACAAAAAAATAATAAATAAAAAAAAAAAAAAAATCACTAAACCATGTTCCAGCGGACCAGGTCAACCCATCTTTTGAACACCTCCAGGGATGGTGCCTCAACCACTTCCCTGGGCAGTCCACTCCAGTGCTTGATAACCCTTTCAGTGAAGAAATGTTTCTTAATATTCAACCTGAAGCTCCCCTGGCACGACGTGAGGCCATTTCCCTTTGGTCCTACCTCCTGTGACTTGGAACATGAGACCGACCCCCGCCTCTCTACACCCCCCCTTCAGGGAGTTATAGAGCACGAGAAGGTCTCCCCTCAGCCTCCTCTTCTCCAGAATGAACACCCCCAGCTCCCTCAGCCTCTCCTCACAAGACTTACTCTCCAGACCCCTCACCAGCTTCGTCGCCCTTCTCTGGGCCCACTCCAGCATCTCAATGTCTTTTTGGTGGTAAGTGGTGGAGTCCCTGCCCTCCTCCCAAGGGATCTCTGAACAGACTGACTCTGACAAGGTGCCAGAGACCAGCCCGTTCAGACTTTGCAGTTACATCTTCACAACTTCAAGAACTTAACTTTTCCAAGCACCGTGTGGTTGTAACACAACACTGACATCCAGTATTTAATATCAAACCTAAAATTACTGCCTCCACTCAGCTTAAAGTAAACAAAGTTGTATCACTCACTACTACAGTGCAGTACCGAGCTGCTATATCACACCACCATTCCCAGCACTGCAGATCACAACATCTGTCTGAACAAATATTTGTGATGAAAATCTGCTAGTACTTATTTGTAAGCTTGGCACGACTGGTATATGCCTAGTTGTTCGTTATCAACACCCTCTGTTTTATCAAACTAAAGAGGTACAGGACTAAGGAGCCAATATCCAGCTGAGGTCTAACAACAAGGGCCACTCTGCAAAAAAAAAAAAAAATCTATAACATTGCCATAGCAACTCACTTGCACTCTGTGTAACCATGACAACATTGCTACTTCCCCATCAAGAGTCTTTTGGCAAAGTCCAATCATCACCATGTCAAATTTTCAATAGCTACAGTACCTTGAACAGATCTGCCTTTGAAATGCCTCTACATCTGTGACTAATTTCAGAGAGACAAACAACAAAAATAGTTTCCAAAATTAAGTCATTGAAGTAAAATTGCATCCTATTGCTGCTTCTTTATGGTGCAAGAGGAGTTACTGCAAGGTGCAAGGTACTTTGTAAGCACCATGAACAAAAATCCCAAACCTTGCATCATTTTATAACTGCTGCCAGTGAAAGAGAGCTATGTGTAAGCTTCAGCTATCCAGGTGCCACTGGGACATGAAACATGGTCCCAAGTTAAATTCCAAGCACACATGGGAATTTGTGGGGCAAAGTGCTTCGAGATGGAGGCTTTGGTGGGGATTTTTGTTTTCCTTTAAATGAGAAATACAGCTTTTCCCTACTGTTTCAGAAAAAAAAAAAAGATTTGTAGAACAGTGATGATTTTTTGGAACCTGTGAGAGAAACCTATGTTTTAGAAGTTTTGATGTTCTAAGCTGTTACATATTTATTATCTCTTAAACATTTAATTTAAGAAAGGTTTAAAGTCCAGCAAAATGCTCCACAACCAGAAATTCTTTGTGCGACTCCTACTTAATTTTCTCCTTCCTTAATTAATTGCCTATGCATGAGGCTAATCTGCAGCAGTCTAACTACATATACACTCTCTAAAAACATCAGTATTAATGAGTTCTAAAAGCTTTTGCACCAAGTGTGCAGACACTTGCTAGAAACTTGCAGAAGTAACCCCAAGCAAACTTTCTCTGGATCTTCATCATCTGTTAGTTTTAAACTGTGCATAAACATGAAGAATTACCACCACAACAATTTTTGTCTTTAAAAAGATATATTTAGAGATTTTTATAGTTGCTTAAACTTGACATGTTTATTATTCAGAAATCTTAAGACAAATAAGTAACAGAAGACTATTTACTAATGTTCCCTGCAGTGCAACTACAGGGAATGTTGCATACAACATACAAACCTTTAGGACAGCAAGTTCAACCTCATTTCCAACAGAGAAAATTAAAAAAAAAAATATAGGAAATACTAACCAACTAAGAGAACCTTTATATTCCTTTTATAAGGAATAAAAGCCAGGAGCTCTGTTTTCACAGTGGTCAGACAAACATAGAATTTCCTTACCATCTTTAAAGGCAGCCTGATTTTTTCCTTGAGGATCACATAAGATGCAGTTGCTTAGCTATGATATTGTTAAGAGCACAGTAATAACTTCAAGCCTTTATGAACAGGAAAAACTACATATGAATAGGAAAAAACTATTTCTCAGACTACCAATGAGTATTATCCAGCACATGGAACAGGGGAGTTAGGCAGCTACTGGGGTTCTAGAGCATGGATCACATGGAAAAATAGAAAAGTGTTCTCACCGATGCAATTTGCCACCGTAGAAGGGCTTGGTGTGAAAGTTAATACTCGCAGAATACCCAGTCTTCACACAGTTAATGTTGACTTTTCCTCCCAGTTCTACCCAGGGAACAGTTAAAATTGACCGAGCGTACGCACAGGGCAGAGAGAAGGTGTATTCTTCCCCATGTTCCAAGAGACTTAAGACACCTGTGTAAAGAAATACAGGAATACCTCAATCAGAACCATTTTAGAAAAGAGCAATCATGTTATTGAAACAGATACCCAGTCTGACTACATCTGACTACTTTTCCTTATAGCCCCTCATACCAAAAAGAAAAAAAAAAAACCTCACAGCCCACAAAAGTGACATTTATTACGGATTCAAGATATAAATATTTCCCTGAAAGTACTAACCTGAAGAACACACATTTATGTTTCTTTTGGAAAAGACATTCATCCTAATACTATCGCTCCATAAAAGTATCATGTTGTGCTGGGAAACACTTGCCAGTAACATGTCAAAGGGGTTGTGGTATCTCTGTCTCTGTGATACACCCTACCTTATCTGAAGGCAGGTAGGGGAGACAAATCCTCCTTACCCTCAGCCAAGATAAACCCAACTCTTTCCTAGCAGTGGCTTTTGCAATAAATGTCAAGAATCTCCTAAAACCTAGAATTTTTCTTTGGCTTTTAAGAAGCGTGCCCACTTTTTTTTTCCTATAATATACGTGTCCACATTATTCAATTCCTACTAAAAAAAAAAAAAAACAAAAAACCAGAATACAAGATCTACCTCTTGCCATTACAAGAGCACAGCATGACCCTCGACTGCATCAGCCCATGCTTCTGTAGTATATTATCACTGTGTGTCTGAGGTTACATGAGATACTCTCATGGCTTTCAAACTCAGGACACGATGTGAAAAATGCCCCAAAAGGAGACATTAACTTCAGATTAACTTCAGAAATTACCTGGTGCAGGGAAAGCATCAAGATGTGCTTCCACATCCCCTGTCATGCTCATTCCCCTGCCAGACATGCGTTTTACACACGAGCACCTGGAATGCCCAGATGCTGAGCAAGACACACAGGAGACACAGAACAGGAGATGTCTCACCTCTTGCAGTAAAGAACAGTACTAAAGGGAAACGACAGTTTAAGGGCAGATAACCTTCCCTGTCCATAAAGGATACAATTTCTCCAGTTAAAGAAAATTAAAGCTTGCATAGTAAGATATCTGAGTGCAATATATGCAAATTCAACACTTTTATTTAATAAATGTCTGGATGCAAATTAATTTGTCCAATGCTTTAGAAACATTCACAAGTACCAGTTTACAATACAGTAACTGCCCTTTGGCTTAAAAGTAAGAATTTTATTTCCAAATATAATTCCAATTTTTGGCAAAGCATAAACCTATCTATTTTTTCCCCCATATATGAAAATTTGCTGTTAATAATGAGGACTTTCAGTATCTTCTGTACTTTGTAAACTGTAAAAATAAAGTAAGAGATCACTGAATGACTGCACATTAAGGCTAGCAGATCCTAAAGACTAGGGGAAAAATAAAAGTACATAAAAAACCTGAAAACACACAATACCAGTTGGCATCTGGTATCTCTGCAAGCAAGTCTTTGAAAGAAAACTGGTAACCAGTTATCATCAGTATTTCCGCCAGAGAAATACAACATCAAATTTCCTTTCAAACAAGTATTTTAATAGCTTTATAAAATTAATAAAGGACAGAAGTTACACTAACCTTCACCAACCATTGTCACTCCTATTGACATTCCTAAGAATTTACTTTTTGTCCAGACATGGGCATTGACACACATCTTTCTCTCTACACATTCGGCGTAGAACCCTGAGACAGGAGGATGGTGAGACACTTGCTCGGCTACAAATTTTACTGTATAGTAGTCCAGCTCCTTTTGGCCTTCCGGATCTTTAGAATGAGTTACTTGCTCTGAGGTGGTGTGAGCAGAGGAGTTACTGCCAGCATCAGTGGCTACATCGCTCTTGGGCATCCTCCAGGAGCAGTGGAAGGTTTCCCCGATGATTGGATTGTAGGGTTTCTTTGCAATAGCTCCTTTGCGACCTTCGTGAAATGAAGTGAGATAATACTCAACAAAACGGATCATCCTCTCCTCAGGGGTAGTGCCGTTGGTGATCGCAATGAAGAGATCTGGGTGGGACATGAAGTCCGCATACATCTCCAACAGTGAGCGCTTCTCTAAAATAAAAGTGGGAAGAACCACCTGAAATAAAAGAAACCCCCCCAAAAAAAAATCAGTAAAACAAAGAAACGGGCATAAGGAAGTTCTCCGGTGGAAGATTCTGTCTCGTTTTGGACACCACTCTTTCAGACTGAGCTTTCAGACTTGTCCCTCATCTAAGAGGTGAGCAAAATACAGGTCCCAGAAAAGCAATTTACAAGGAGGAAAAGAGCCCAGTAAGTACTATTAGGACTTAAGAGGTTGTAAGGGACTGACCTCCAAAAACATAAAAGAGCTGCAAAGAGATAATGTGTTCCACATGTCTGTGGAGGAGAAAACAAGCAGGAAGGAGCTCAAACTATAGCAAGAAAGGCTCAGAGAAGTTTGGAAAGGTTTTGTCTAATGGTGAGAAAAGTAGGCAAGCTATGCCAGTGCTCTTGACAACCTGCACTCTCTCTTGCCACAGCAACTAGGACAAGCATCTGTGAGAAATGACACAATGCTGGTTTATCCTGTACCTCTGCAGAGGACCTTATGCTTTCCCAGTTATATTTAATGCTATAAAAACAGCAGTTCTGGCTTTTGCTGGGCCCAAAACAATACTGTATTGCTTATATATACATATACACACTTATACAGGATAAGAGGCTGCAGGTATCATGTCTTTTCCTTCCCTGTAGTGGCAACTAACCTCATGTAGCTGTTGCAAAGAACAACACAGGGTGTCTCAACAATGTGATCAAGACAGCCCATTTAGATCAGCTGCATTCACAGAGGCGGAGCACAGATGAAAGACTCATCACACAAATTAGGCTGAATACACTTGCTACATTGTTTCACTATCAACCTGTAATATTAAAATTGCTTTTCTTTCCAGTACCCTGATATTTAGGTTAAATGCTGTTCTAAGAACCTCATTACCTGTTTTGAAGTCAAGCTTGCTGCATTTCAATGCTCTACCTGCTCTCAACTAAAGAAAATTCTACACAAGTCACAACGGGGAGGCTGACTCGACAATTTGTTCCACCTAAGAGAAAAAGATATATTGCAGCTTGGATTTGGTCTAAGTGAAATAATGTCTTACTGAATTCTGATGATAGATAATGGGGAACCAAAAGAAAGCTGCTTTTCAGAAGCAGCATGAATACAGGTGTAAGGTTATGCGACTTACGTGTAAAAGCATAATCAAGTGAGAAAGTGGAAGGAAAGCAGAAAGACAAAAATATTGAGAAGGCTGTAGAAAATAGCATGGAAACTGTTTGCATGTGCAAACACAGGAAGAAAACAGGCCATTATAGGAAAGCCAACAAAAACATTGTAGAAAACACAAAGAGAATCCAATAGGAAAGATATGGCCAACAGCATTAAAGAAAATCCAGTCCCTCGGTGTGTTCCACTTAAAACCTGCAATGTCCTGGGACATTGGATCTTGAGATCTGAAGTTGCTACAGGTCACAGTTTCATATGAAACTCAATATTGTTCAATACAGAAGTTGAGTTACTTACTCTTGTTAAGTCCATGCCAAGTTTCAGCTGAGACAAGAGATGCAAGATAACACTGCGTTGTTCTTCCACTGCTCCTAGGTCATCTTCTTTATCATCACAGATATCCTCCAGCTCCTCATCTGGATTTATTTCTTCAGGTTCCTAAGATAAGAGCCATAAACATCAGCTCGAAGATGTGACTGGCCAGACAGAATCCAAAAAAAGGACATTATATTGTCTTTAACTGTTCATGTATGAAAAAAAGACTAAAAAAAAACCTTCCTGCAGAGAGCTACACAATGGAATCTACAAGATAAACAGCAGCTGAAGTTTTTAAAGGGACATTAAAATAACTCAATGAGGATTTTGCCTAGAGGATTCAGGCTAAGATTTCTCACCATCTCTCACGAGTCAGGGGGGAGGGGGAGAAGGGGGAAGGCAGAGTTTAAAAGCAAATATGATCTGTTTTCTGTAAGTTTTGTGAGCTAACAGAAAGGCAAGCATCTAGCACATACACAAAGATAGCAAAACAAACGCTAGCAGCAATTCCAACCACCTCAGTAACACCCTTCCACCTCCACACTACTTCAGGCTTTCCAGTGTCGCCATCATTACTGCAAAGCTCCTGGGTAGTTCCCAGTTACTTGCTTACTGCCAGGCCCAATGACAGGTAATTAACATATCTCCATGGTTGTTTTCACAAGCATTATCAATGTTGCTGCTGCCAATAGGTAAAGGAAAAAGGGAAAGTAACTTGGAACAGTTTCATAAAAACAATAACAAAAAACTACACATAGACACCACGTGTGGTGAACAGCCACTATCCCCTCAAGCACCGTTTCAACCACCATCACCCCACAAGCAGAAGGCCTAACACTTCGGCATTCCTTGGGCTCTGGGCATCATCCTCCTGGGGCAAACAGCTGGAGGGAGGCAGAGGGGAGAGGCACCGAAAGCCACAGGAGGGCAGCAATATCCATCTGCCTGAGCAAAGCCCTTTGTCCTGGACCCGCTGCCCCAGCTCAAGGCAAACTTGTGAACACTCAGGCACCAAACACACAGAGCTCAAACCCTGATGAAACCGAAGTATCACACAGGTGACTCCTTTCCAAGGATGCTACACTGTTCTGCTCTCATAAACAAGGGAGCTGAAAATATCTAAGGGGAGAAGTAAGACTAGTCATATCCCAAATACAGTGATATACATTAAACACTTCAACTGTAACTCAATTAATAGGAGGAAGGAATGAAGTTATTTATTTGAAAGATCCTGGTTTGTTTTATTTTTCCTGTTTTTTTTTAAACTTACTAACAACAACTCAAAACCATTTAAAAAAAATCTGTCAACTATAGCAACTAAAAAAATCTTTTCTGTTTCAATTTTGCTGTAAGACAGTGCAGTGCTGTTACTGAGACACACAACGGCACATTATCTCTTCACAATGATAAAGTCTCATCCAAACAACCGTGTGAAACCAACTAGTATAAAAAGAATGTAATTATGATTTTCTATCTTCGTTAGGAAAACATGCTCTTTATCATAATCCCTGCTGGTTTTTTTTCACTTTAGTATTTTGCACTTCAAATCAATTTTGACAGTTATAATGATACAGACTGTAGCTATATTTCAAATACATTAAGCCATCCTCAAGTCAAGTGATGAGAGTTGCTCAGATTAAGAAAAACAGACACAGCAAGAGCTAGAAAAGAAAGACAGATTTAATAACTAGAGCTTGCTATTAGCAATTGCTAATAGCAATTTTGTGTCTCATCTACTTCGGCAGCACTTCTTGGGCCCGTTTTGGGAGTGTCTTGAATTCCAGTTAGATTTTTTACACTTCAATTTCCAGTTGTTTTAGATCAAAATGCAAGCAAATAGTGTATTACCGTCCCAATTAGTTCCCTCCGCTTGACAGCTAGCTACAGAAAGCAGCGAAAATTTATTGAAAAAAGTAGAAAGTTGTGTTTACTGCAGCTGCACTCACTCTTCCTCCATCACAACTAATCAAAACGTGTGAGAAGAATTGTCATTAAAGCATTTTCAAATAGTATGTTTGAAACATTTAGAGATATTCCTCAAAATAATTCCCCACAGAAACGGGATGTTCACATTACCTTACCCTTGTTAGCTGGCAGGGCTCTGCAACGGACTGCTCCTCTCTGACAGATGCTGGCTTGTTTATCTCTGCTGGGAAATTCTGAGCTGCTCCATTTTTGAAGTGGTTTGCCAGAGATATCTTCGGTTCCAACCAATTGATCGTTGTTCCTGAAGCAAAAGAAAGTTTGCGCTGAAACTTGCTCATCCTCTGGAAGGTCGGTAAATAGCAATTTTCACAAAAGAGCCCTTTTTGGTTTTTAAGGAATAAGCTGAAAGCAGCCAATTCCTCCTGCAGCCAATCCTTTCAGCAGCCACTAAACAAAGGTGGTGCAATGAGACACCACCTTCAGCGATCATTAGCACAAACACTGCGATTGGCGAGCTGTAATACATGCAACTTGGACTGGAGAAACTAGTTGGTGTCATGAAAGGTGTAATCAGACACTATAGGAAGAACCCAGTATCACAGGAATGTTAAGTAACTCACACAATTTTCTTTAACTGGTTTAAAAAAAAATATAAAAGCCCGCCACCTATCAGCTTCTCAAACCCAGCTGAGATCTAGATTAAAAGGGCTAAAGCAGAAGTAGTTTTGCTGCCAGTGTTTTCTCTGGAGAGGGCACTTGTCTTTTCTCCACTACAAAGGTGGCAGGCACACGCTGCTGAATAAATAATAGTTGCTCAAAAGAAAAAAAAAAAAAAAAACAACCCACACTGCAGGGCTTGGAAAGCTATTACCCACTCAACGATTCCAGCATCTCTAGTTACTCCCAGCTAATTTATCAGGACAGATCGGGTTCCTCATTAATAATACAAATGTTCCATTCTTTTTCAAAGGCTAATAAATGTACAGGTGACTGCAATCAGTTTTTACTGAAGAATACACAAACTGCCCATTTTGGCTGGGTTGCAAGCACAGAAATTATTAGGAAAACTGAATTTCTCCCACCACACAGCAGTTTCCTGTGCTCAGGTACCTACACCAAGGTAGCTCTTGCCTCTTCCTATATGGTACACAATCCTTTATTTCCAGACATCTGTTACCTGGAACTAGGTCACATCCTCAACCACAACAGGCAGAGTAAGTTTAATTCAGATAAACAGCGGTATTTCCACCAGGAAAATACAGGGGCAGGAAAAAATTCCAGCTTCACTAATAGGACCAGGCATCTTTTTCCCCAAGAAGACCGTGTCTCCCACAGCATTTGAAGTAAGTCACAACCCTTTTCTTTTCTATATCAACTTCTGAAGCCTACCAAAAAGACTGCACCAGTTGAACCTGAAGGAGAACTATCCGTCCTGAATGGGGTGGGGGAATCTAAGCTAAATAGTCTTTAAAAAAAAAAAATTCTTCACAATCCTTAAAAGAACAAATGTATTATAGTGTCTCTAGAAAGGCCATGCTAGTGGGAGAGTGGAAAGCTGCAGAAAGGCACAAGCTTTCTTTTAACAGTTTATTTTTTTTTCATTCTGGCCCCAGAATGCATCATCCAATCTGCTGCTCCTCCCCTCTCCATCCTTTTCTCTGTGACATCACCAGAAATCTCCAAGATTTGGAGATCTTCAAGCATGTGTCTCTTAGATTTGGCTATGAACAGGCATATACCAACTGAATAGCAGTCAGATGAACTGAGCTTTTCCCTGCATACCTTAAACATTTAAACAACAAAAGCACTCATTAAAAAATAAACCAAACACACACCTATTTTCTTCATAAGCTATTACAGTGGTGCTCATTAGGCCTTACTTATTTCCCCAGATATAGTAATGGGTCAAAAAAACCACCCTAGCATACATGTGAAAATGTCAAAAAAAGAGACTTCTCATATGCACCTCCCACAATTATACATCAACACTTCAATACTTAAAAAAAATTTGCAGTGAATAGGAAGAGTTCTTTCAGTGTGAGTAACTTTGGAGTTCAAAGACTTGGAGAGATGCCATCCAGGTGTTCATTTTTAAAATGAAATTTTGAACTGAAATACAGCAAAAAACCATTAATTCATGTAAAATAGTCACATATTTTCTTTAAATACCTGTGGTGATTTAAAAAAAAAAATCACAAAATATTTTTGTATAGTTTTAACACTTTCATACAAGTCTTTTTTCATCTTAGAAGTCAAACTGATTTCAGCTCTAAAATAACATACACTGGCAAAGCAAGTACCACAAATATGATAGGAATACAGGAAAGATAAGGTAAGAGACAACTTAGGAGTGTACTTTGTTATATACTTACCATATCTACAACATCTGTTGCATAACTGAAGCATTTGAGAACACTCAAAAAGCTTTTTGCTCACAAAAAGCCACAAAGTAAATATATGAAAAAAAAATCACTAAGATGAAAAGGAATTTACAAACAGGAAAGCACACATTCAGTTTCACACCTTGTACACAAACTAGGTGGAATGAGACTTGTTAAGCACCTACTTCCATGGAAGCCATCAACTGTGCTTCCTATTTGTTTGCTGCCTGTGAATGCACATTATTCCACATCCATCAGCGGGGAGGTTCATGGGGTTTTTGGTTTGTATGTTGTGGGGTTGGTTGGTTACGAAAAGAGATTTTTTAAATTTTTTTTATTTTTACCTTTAACCAATTTGCATTTGTTTACAAGTCTGTTCTGGCCTCAGAATGGAATGCAACACAGACTAGGCTGTTAACCCAAAATAAGGATGCTAATACATAGGCTGATATATATAAACAGTATTACTAACAATCTGTGCAAATATAAAGCTTTGTGTTTTAACAGTTAACTAGAAATGAAAGCTACACATATGTAAATGCTTATAATGGGTATTTAGTGTGTGGGGAAAAAAAAAGAACAAACAAACACAAAACATGGCATTTGACAGAGCTGTATTGGACAGCACATACCCTAGAATCATCTCCTAAAAGTCCCCTTCCACTATTACTGTTCCTGAGTAGTTAGTTTTATCCAGAAGGCAGCCTTCTTGTTGCTCCCAACAACTACACATTACATTTATACAGCTGCTGCCACAGACTTCTTGACAGAATAGAGAAAACAATGAATAAGTAATAATTAAAAAAAAAAAAAGCATGAGTTCTACCCAACACCAACACCACCAAGAAGTCAAACTCTGGAAAACCTCACAAGAAACCAGGCAGCCAGCAGTTTTCTCTACGCAAATGAAACTGGATTTACAGCAACAAATATTTTTGCAAGAAGGAAAGGATTTGTACTTGTTATAAGGTTCTGCTCTTTGTGAGCATCTATACCCACCTGCTGGTAAGGATCCCTTTTGTTGAGAAGCATGTTGTAACTGGAGAATATGGAAACAGTCATTTAAGCAGTTCATGGTTGCCATGGAAGTTGCTTTCAGCATTAATAGGTCTTGATCCAAGGATGTAAGGTGACCAGAGACAGGAAGGCATTCTATGCTCCTGATCAAGTCTTTCTGCTGGCCCTCAGCCTGAGACATCATCTGTCAAACAAAACAGTGACTCATCAGGGCATGGAAGTCATGCCATACGTTGTGTGGTCTGTGTTTAGCTGTGCACGCAGAGGATCCCAAATGATTTCATGAAATGAATAAAACTAAAAGGTAACAGATTATGTACAATTAACTGTACTCTTGTTTTTCTTGATGCAGCTACTACAGACTCATTGAATGCACGATGAAAATTCCCACAGCAATACATGACACATTATTAACAAGCAAGAGAATATCAAAGTGACTTCAAAAAAAGAAAAAAAAGGAAATCAAATACAATACTTGCTGCAGTAGAAGATATCAAACACTTTCATGCTTGCTTGATAGAGATGGGGGGACACCACCCCCAACACTCTCTGTGAAAGGTAATTAAGCTCTGTGCTCTGCACAGCCTGGAAGAGGATCTATGAGGTACTCTCTGTGGGTGTGAAGATTTTTTTCACTCCCGACCAGAAAAGATCCAGCATTTTAAAGGAGAAGACCTGTATCACTCAATTTGGCTCAAATCATACAGGATTCACATGTATTGTCTGCTCTGCCACCTCGCTTAGGATCAGTATCTCATTGTTTACTTTGTAGAGAGATGGGGGGGAAAAAAAGCAGAATTATCCACTTCAAATTGCAACTTTCCTGGTATCATTGTTCCCCTTCTCCCCCAAGATCCTTTCCTCCTTCCTTCTGACATGGAGCACCCCTACATCACTGCACCTGCAACATCACATCTGCCCACAAGAGGTACAGCGCTGAAGCACACGAGCTGCCAAGCAACACACCGTGGTCTTCAAAAACCCACATTCTTTCCTCCTTGTACTCACAGAAGTAAAATTTTGTCTGATTTTGAATCACCAGGGCAAAGGCAAACCTTCTACACAGGCCAGCATCCCTTTACCAGGGAGGTACAACAAACAGCACTAATTAACTCAATACTGTTACTCTGCCCTCATTATGTGTTCTGGCAGTTAAATGTAAGAACAAATTGATTTAGCAGAGCAGAAGAATAACTTCTTTAAAGAATTTGAGATGCATTCATGCATTTGACTGCTTAGTTTTTTAAGTCACCAATCCTGGCAGTATTTTACAGAGTTTTTAAATTTTTTTTTAAGTACCTTTCCCTGCAATTGCTTCCAGGAACTGCTTTTAAGGTTTTATGCAATAAATACTTAGGCAATATGTATTCATCCAAGTTCACGGTATGTGGTATTTGGAACATTTTAGGGCTTGGCTACATAGCATGCTATGGTGTGAATTTACAGAGCATTGGCTCTTTGGAAGTGGAATTAACTGTGCACAGTCAGCCTTAGCATATCCCAAGAGTGACAGGGCAGAAAGCTATAAAACACCTCGTTATACAGCCTTGCCTACACACACCCATCAGTTGCTATCAGAACATGTGTCCTTTTTTCAGTCATGAATATGATATGTGTCTTTGTGTGCAAGTTTATTTTTCCCCCCCAATACTTTGAAAAACTCTGCTGGATTTTAAAAAAAACCCAAACATAAAGACAACAAATGTTGTCTGACATATCACTGCAACACTTCTGGTTATCCTCAATCTGTGTCATTCACTATAGCACGCAAGCACCTCGTTCCAGGATCAGGCCAGACAACAGGACAAACCATGTTAGACTGAGCACTGAAGGTCAAACAGGCACATCTCCCTTTTCAAAGAAATTACTTTGAACAGTTTCTCCTGCTTATACACTTGGGTATGTAAAGGAAGAAAAAAAAGAAATAGTGCAGAGGGAGGAAAAAGCACTGTGATTAAAAACTCAAAATCTATCAGAAACACACAAGGTGTAGTTTTCACTTTGCAAACACACATACCTGCAGCATAAAGACCCTCTTAGATCTCCTGTTTAGCAAGGGAGCCAATTCAGCATCATGACACATACTCAGCCAAGAACAAGGGTAGGTAGAAGGGAAAGGGACTGACAGAAGAACCAGCTACAGTGCAATTTGCAGGAAAATTAAAAAAGATCATTGTGCAGCAGTCCCTTTGAAAGAGAAGAGCTGTTCTTGCCACAGCTTCTCAAAGTGAATTTGTAAGTATTCAAGCTGTATCATGTTTAAGTAGAAGAGGCATGCACCTGCCTGTTATGTCTTTTAACTATATATAAAAAAATAAAAAAAAGTAGGTATTGTCTCTAAAAAAGCATTTTAGTGTCAAAAAGGTAAGCAAACCAACTCTGGCATTCAGAAAAGGTACCATTACTGAGGAGTCTTCATCTGTACAGGTCAAAACATTCCAAGCTGATAAATAACCATGCTGTGTCACCAAACGGTCAAATGGGAACATGAATAGTTTTCCATGTTTTTTGCAATGCTAAGAAAAATCATTCCACTTTACTTCCCACCCAGTGAGAATCCCAATTAGGAGATGCAAGTCACTGCTTCAATGCTCCAAGCTCACACTCTCCCTGCTCTCCTCCCTCAAATTTCTAATGTCATACTGCTGTTTGAAAAGGCAAAAAGTTAAAAAGCCATTTCTGAAACGTTACCTCATTTAAACAGAATAACTTTTCAAACACCAAAATAGAACTACAGATAAAAAGAAAGAAAAACTGCTAAGAGCTAAAGTATGAAGTCGTCGGTCAAGATGAGAAGGTAATTATTTGTTTTTTTCCAAAATGCACTACACCTGAATGTAAAGCAAAAAAAAAGAAACAGCATACTTCCAAATTGCTCATTTTATTTTGCTCTCTTTTAAATCACATCCATCCCTACACAATTTGGCCACATGAATTAGCATGAATAGCACTAGAAAGTGCTATTAGAGTTCTTCAGCATCAATCACAACCAATTTCTTCTTAGTCATAGGAGATACAAGTACAAAGCTTAGTTGATTCTTCTACAGCTTGACACAGGAAGAAAACAATTTATGATATAACAGCATCATAGCCTGTGATATTATATTTCCTTAAGGACATTCCCTTGTCACTCCTAGTGCTTGGACTTACAAGGATGAGAACATGCAAAATTCTACAAAAGTCATACAATATACATCATGTACTTCTACAATTAGCCAGGGCAATTACTTACCCTCACACAGCTATGCAGTAACAGCTTAGGACACAGCTAAGAATAGCAGGTTTCTCTAGAATCCCATAAATAATAGGACAGCTTTTTCAAAACATTGATAGTTTAAGGCATACAAACCTCTCTAACATCTACAAGGTGATCTGGCTGCATAATAGGAACTCTTTTTCCGGTTGACAATCTGTGGTGTCCAACATTGAAAAAGGAAACTGCATTTTGACTGGGTCTTCTTTGCACACCAGGAGAGTTGGCACTTCCTTGGGATGCAAGAGAGAAGCTGCGAGATTTCAGAGGAGGGTTGTTCTAGTGAATAAATAAGCATATTGAGAAACATTTACAATTAATTCCTAACAGGCAGCAAATCTAATTTGAAAGATACAGCAGAGCAATTTAATCCTTGATATTTTATAGAGCAAAGACAGATGACAAGGCCCTAATATCGTATTAGTAGCAACTGCTAAATAAATATTTTGCACTGTCTGTGAACAGTTGTCCTGTTTTATAGTCTAATTATGAACAAACTGTGAAATGAGATCGATCAATACATATCACTTATGACTTGAAACTTAGTCCTTGATCTGCAACAGCACTGGAAACTGACTCCTAACAGATCCTGCAAGGATAGAGCTCACATTTAAGAGAACCACGAGTGCTTTTGTTGTTTAAATGTTTAGAACTTACCTCTTGCAACAAAGCCAGCTATAAGATGTTAATCTTATCTTAAAAGCAAGGTTCTATTAGGTATCAAAATAGTTATGGTAATCAGGAGGTTCTATCAAATTCAGTATATTTGCAACCAACACATGGTTAGCAAATTGAAGCAAAACCCCTCAGATACAGTTTTGAGGACTTGCTTCTCAGACATGGGAATTCACCCTACATGTATTTGTGGGCTGTTGAGTTGTTTTAAGAAAAGAGGCAAGACTAAAATGAAAGCTCCCAGAATAGAAATGCAAAACCACTGGAAACGAAGATCATTCATCTGCTCAGCAGCAAACTGACTTCACTTTGTGCCAACTCCTAAAGCGTATTTCTATTACAAGTCTATTATTCAGAAAAGTGTGTTCTAATGTAAGCGTCGAGCTCAACCACAGGCCCTTTTGCAGTATTTCTCTTAGATAATAAGACAGTTGTATTTGGAACTACTTGTACCACCAGCCTGAGTTACTTTTGGCCATCAAAGTCTGGGTCATACCATACCTTTCCGATGGCTTCCGTGTGATGCTGTGTGCAGATCTGTAGCCTGCTGACCCAGTGTTGCCGTTCCTTCGCATCAGTAGCTAGTAAAAGCAAACCAAAATGATTATGACATTTTGAAGTGTTGGCTGGCAAAAGTCTGCATAAGTCTTTAAATCAGACAGAAGATTTCAACGGGACAAAGTACCTTTTATCTAAAATTTGCTCAGCTGACCAGTAATTAGCTATAAGATTAAATAAAGTTGACAATATATGGCATGTATTTTTTTTAATTTTGTAAAACAAAAATAGCTTCAACAAACAATAACTCCCCTCTCACACATTTTTAATTCTTACAACATGACATATTTTCCTGGAACTAGTGTAATTACATGAGTCATGAGGACATTAATGTCCAGAATTAGATAATGACAGCAAGTCTTCAAAGGAAGAAATGTTATAAGACATTAGCCCAGATTTCCATAGCCTGCAAAATCAGAGAATGGGCTTTTATAGCCATCCCAAGAAGGCCAACATATTGAACATTAGGAATAATGTAGTTCTGTGTAAGCATCAACACAGTACTGTTATCTACTATGATTTAGAAAATGCTGAATTAGTACAGTTCAAGGACATTATATATGGAGGTTAAACCCCAATCTACACATCTTAAGGTCACAGTCTTGTGAAAGTCAAACCCAAAGTATGGAATCATTGATAAAGAAGGATAGTCCTTAAGTGGGATGAATATAACTTCCATTGCAGCAGTCTGACAAACAATTTCTCTTGCTTTGGACCCGCAGCCAAACCCAGCAGAACAGCCACAGGTGAGAGCCAGGAGCGTCCTCTAGTGGAAGAATCCCCTGCCCAAGAATCTAGGTCCTACCTCTTAGCTTATACTGCTCCCCGCTGGCAGCATTGACCGTAAAGGTGTGAGAGTCCTCATCACTGGGTGAAATCACAGCTCCTGCTAGCTGCAGGGTACCTCTGGGCTTCATGTGTCTAGACTGCTCATTCACAAAGTACTCCAGCAGGCCAGCATCATTGTTTAAAACAAAAAATCTGCAACGATAACAAAGCAAACACACTAAATAAAAACAGCTCTTTTTTTGTTGGCAGGGATGAGGGTGAGAAGAGGGACAAGTCCAGACTTTCATTACAAGTTGACACGGATGGGGTTGGGACTTGAGTCAGTACAACCCCAAATATATAAATTATGACCCCAACAAGACTCCACAAAAATTAAGTTCTTACCACTTTTTTTCCTCAGAGACCAGGATTGCTATTGCACAACAGAATAGCTGTGCCCACAGAAGAGTGCTATTGCAAGATTTTGGGAATTAAAAAAATATCCTGACTCTCCAAAGCTTATTGTATCCTTAAACTACACAAATTAAGAGTAAAACAGCTCCAGGTGTAAAACAGTCAAGATACAAAACTGCAAAACTGAAGCAATTCCAGTTAAAAAAAAATAAAAATTTAAAGGTGGATAGCACGTTTCATCTATTCAACCAAGTTGAACAATAAGTTGAACAATTACTAAAAAGCATCATAAAAGACTTACCGATATTGCCAACCAGTGACAAGATTGGTATATTTCATTAAGTAGCCACAAATATTTTCCATGTGATCACTATTATTAAAAAAAAAAAAAAGAGACAAGCAATCAGACCAAACAAATTTTAGATCTTAACAGACTTTGATCATCATTATCTACTCTGAGAAAATTAATTTTCACCTTCGTTTTTAGAACGGCACTACCGTTTTAATAAAACTATCAACACTTAACAGACTTTTTCAGATTAATTTCTAAAATTCTCTCTTAAGACAATTTAACCAGGCTTACTGAACTGCAAATAATTTCAAAGCATAATTAGTTTCACCAATACTTGAGTTTTACTTCGAAGGCACTTCTGGACAAGTCCATACTAGCTTTGAGCAATTAAAGACATAGTATCCATGTTTCTTTTGTTTCCTGCTTCCTCTTCTAAGCAAGCTTCATATTTTTGGGCTCCTGAACAAAATTAACTTTCACTAGCTTATTAACAAAGATTTGATCACTGTGATTACGTAAAAACAGTCCATAGGTACTCCTAAACCAGTGTGGGTTTATTTAATGTCCAGAACCCTTCCCAACTACATGAACAATCACACTCTTGAACAGATGTTCTACAGAACCCAACATGTGGGTGCAGGTCACATCAAGATATTCTGACATGTAAAACAAGAGCCATAACATCTCCTCCTCTGGCCTGGCAGGAAAATCAAGTAGTTTCTCTTTTGAAGCCTCAACTTGCAACATCCACCAAAACCAAAATCCCATCAAGAGCATTCAGCACGGAGGCTTCATATCACTACAGCAAAAAACCAGTTCTCCTAAATAAGGCTTATCTTTATAAGACTTAAATAAGTCTTATGTTTACAAACTAATCATCTTAAAATGAGTTTAAAGACCTATTTTATACTGTACATCCCCATAATTCTAGAAATGCCACCTCAATGTCCTCGCCTCTTATAGCAGGCCACAATTTTACATTGAAGAACACACTCTTGACAGACAATTCAGGCCCAGCATAAGAAAAATTCCTATTATTCCAATGAAGAATGGACACAATCCCCCAAATATCAGATATTTACTACTTGTTCTTTACAAGAGGCTTTTATTTAAGCCATCTTGTTTAGATTTTAAATTAAAAGTTCTGTAGCTCATAGTATGTTGAGGATTATAGGAAAATTATTTAGAATTCATTGAAGCAGCAGTCTGTCTTGGTCATTTCCAGTGGTGTCTTGATCAGTGTCTTGGTCATTTTCTCAGTCTTTTTTCAGTGGTGCCCAGTGACAGGACAAGAGGAAATGGGCACAAACTTGATCATAAGAAGTTTCACCTAAACATGAGGAAGAACTTCTTTACTTTGAGGGTGGCAGAGCCCTAGAACAGGCTGTCCAGGGAGGTGGTGGAGTCTCCTTCTCCGGAGACATTAAAAATTCACCTGGACACATTCCTGCGCAACCTGCTCTAGGTGGACCTGCTTTAGCAGGGGTGTTGGACTAGATGATCTCCAGAGGTCCCTTCCAACCCCATATCATTCTGTGATTCTTTGTTAAGAAGTCAAAATACCCCCAATGTTAGCAGAAGCGGAAAGGGAAGAGAAATAGGACTACTGAAGCCAAGGGATCACCTTCATTAGTGGATTTTGGTTGCAAACACAGTCAGATGAACTATTGGTGTAAATTTCATTAGTGGATTTTGGTTGCAAACACAGTCAGATGAACTATTGGTGTAAATTTCAAATAAGGGCTGAATGTCTACATTTCTAAACAGTGTCAGTATCATCAGATTAGTAAGATACCTGACAATTCAGTAAATAAAACATAGTAAGTTTCATCCTAAAGGAAGCTATTCAGGATGCCGCTAATGAAGACAACCTCAGAGTAAAACACTGCCATATGAATCACTGCCATTCAGTAACACTATTAAAAAAGAGACTAAAATATGTATATTTTTGAAGAAAAAGAAGTTGCCAACTTTTTTAATGCAACATTTAAAAAAAAAAAAATATGTGTTCTAGGTATTTCTGCAGCAATTAGTATTGCAGCAATATCCTGCAATGGAGAGCAGCCAGCAGGACTGTCTAGGAATTTAATTTCTAATAGCTCATTAAGTGGTACTACAGATAAAATATATGATATCCTGAATACCCTCTGCTCTCCTTGGTTTTATTTTTAAGTGTCCAAAAATGGCACAGGAGACATAGCCAAACTCATCCTCTGCAGACGCCTCTCATTTGTTATTATTGGCATACAAGGGAAGTACAGTTTAGACTTGCTCGCTGCCTTAATTTAGCTGAACATTATGAGATTGCCTAGCCATAAAAATGTATGAGCTTGGTTTTAATTGCCTGAAAATTGTCCCTAGTCACAGCTAATTGTTTTTCAGCTTTAGTGAATGCAAGCTTCCCCCTTGCTTTTCAGTTAGGCGTTGTACATAGCCCTGTGCACGTGGGCAAGAGCTGCTGTGCTCTCCCATTAGCAGCCGTGCCCAAATCACAGGTATTGTATGTTTAGCTGAATCCAAGAAAAATCTGAACAGTACCTCCAGACTGCAATGAATACATAAGGACTGTAAGTATGGCCTTGGAAGCCCATTCATCTGGCATGGGTAAACAGTCTGTAATTAAAATTGACTTTTTTTTTTTTTTGCATGTGACAGATGAGATCGCTGATTTTGTCAGTCTTTAGAAAAAGACACTGTAGAAGAGAATGCAGCTCTTTTGGTGATGCACTTCCACATCAAATGAGCACTTGAATACATTTTGTCTTCACCCACACATCCCTCTCCATGTGGATTTTCACTTTAACTAGACCCAAACTTCTCTAAATGCCTCCCCTTCAATGATTCCTATCTCTAGCCTCCACAGTCCCAAAAGTTGATGGTTTAACCGAAAAACTTTGAAAACAGCCCCCTCAAGAAGCCTGAGAAAGTGACTAAAGCCAAGCAAGCCAGTCACCTCCAGTATCATGGGCACTGCCAACCTGGAAGGAGTATGTTACAGCAAGCACCAGTTCATGAGCAACCTGGTCTAGCAGGTGTCCCTGCCCAGGAAGGGGGGTTGGAACTCAATGATCTTTAAGGTCCCTTCCAACCCAAACCATCCTATGATTCTATGATGTTAAACACACCGACCAGCTGAGCTTCAGAATCCCTACCTTTGCACTCATGGAGACCCAAACCCCGTAATTCATACAAAAGAGCTTTAACTCAATGTAAAAGGTAAAGCTGAGATTACCTTTAGCAGGTATCTCCCATTCAAAGCAAAAAGACCTCATCTACCTGCCCATGGAAACTAACCTCTGTGGCAAGAGAGAAGAGACTGAGCTGTGGCTTGCTTTTGGAGAGACCAGAGAACATTAGAAGAGCCAAAGTCCAAAGAGATGGAACACAAACAGAGGTCCCTGCTAAATGACCCGCCTCTTGGACAACATTGATTAAATAATTTTCCTTCTTAATTGTGTTCATGGATCTGCAACAGAACTGCACAACCCCAAAAGACTGTATTTAGTTTTAACCCTGTGAAAGGCTGGGCAAACTTCTAGTGCCCAGGCAAGTAACTGCCTGAAGGGTATGAAAAATGTGGTTCATTTTGAAAACATTTCCCTTGACAGTGTAAGGGCCTAGAGGCAAACAAGTAAGCAAACGGAAGAGTAAAAGCACAGACCATACAGGCACTGATCATTCTCTCCCAGCACAAATTCCCACACCACATGGGACAGGGAATTCTCAACATTTGAACTAAGGCTTTTTAAAAAATAAGTATACACTAAAAAATTTTATACACTAAAAAAAAGAGATTTAGATCCAGTCTGCAAATTGCAATTCACAAAAGGTAGATCCTATAACTATACACAAACCTGGCACAGAAATACAGTCAACCTCCTACTCTTCTTCTGGGTAAGCACTAGTGTTTTTCTGTATTCATAGAAAAATATTCTCAGTATTATTTATGAACAACAAGGCCACGAAATCACAACTATCGCATTCCTACAATGACTCTAAGATTAGTGTCTCCACAGCAAGAGTGAAACAACAATATTTGTTGTTACTAAAATGGTAGTATAAGGCAGTTAACATTGTAGAATAAAAACCCACCCAACAAACCCAGACCCCCAGTAACATCTTACTACTATGGAATTAAAAGCAAAGCTCCTCAGAGCACTACAGAAAGCTTTTAAGATAATTGACTTTGCAAACAAGAAGTTGAGGTTCAGGCACTGGCTCTGCTCACAGATAACCATAGTTTGTAAGGAGCAAGATCTTTCTTAAAGCTCTTACCAGCATGTTTCTAATGAAACAACAAAACCCGTTTCAAAGTCACCTGTGTACCTCGGAAGCCTCAAACTCCCCAAACTGAAGTTTTTGATTTCTAGAAAACAGATTTTACAAGTGCACTCGGAACACTCAGCACTGACAGTGAGACTTGGCTGCCCTGAGATCCTTCCCAACTTCAAGAACACCTTTGCATTCACGCCGCTGCCCCTGTGCATGTACCTATGGGTACGTGTATCTTTTCATAGCCAAGATGTTGTCACTCTTCAAAATGCTCACAGCAGTCTCACATTGTCAAAAGAATGGCACCAGCTCAGTAACAATGAGTCAACAACCCCTAAAGTCCACATTCTGTAGAAATTCACATATTCTCCTGTCAAAGGATGACAAAAAAAACATCTGTGTTGCAGCAGACCTGCCACAGCCTTAAAAACATAAAAAGAATGTCATTTTCACTTTTGTTGGACTACTTTAAGTAAGGATGCTGTGCAAATTACAATCCAGGAAAAAATTATGGAGAAGTTCATGGTATAACATCTGAAGTCCAGCCCAGCATATTTACACACATCCCCCAAAAAATCTGTTTGGTTTTTTTTTTCCAAAGGCTGAACACCACTGAGCTTGGCTGCCCATTTATCACACTTACTTAGTTTATAAATATTGTGAGATGGACTGAAACTTTTCCTGTAAACAAATGACTGAAGTCTATGAAAAATTAGAAATCAGTTCATACTCTTTCCAGAAAACTATCCTGCCCCATCTTCAAAGATGTTTACCACAAGCCAGAGTTCTATATAAAATACTATAAGAATAAAACATTCACAAAGAATTATTGTTAGTTTCTTTACTGTTTTATGGTTTTATTTATCCTTTTCTAGTACTCTTCTGAAGTTGCAGCAGCTGTCAGTGTCTTGCAGGCTGGTCCCCTGTACCGGAGGAGAATTAAGACAGTGATAGTCAGGCCAAATTCCCCCCGTATCCTGTTTATGTGCAGCATCTGAGTCTTGAACACAGATGCTGAGGAACAGCAGTCTCTGAGGAGAAGCAGTCTCAGCATGACGTCTTTCAGGAGCTTCAGCCAAGACACCCAGGCTCACACCTGAAGGGCCAACATTTTCTCCAAGAAGAAACACGGGCACAGAAGGCCTCTTCACCCTTTTTTTCCAACCCCTTGTGGTGCAGCTCTCCCCAAAAGGCCCACAGAAACAAACCACTCCTACCAGTGGCACAAAATTACACCCACCAGGAAAGCGATTACAGAAAACTTCTAAAACTGCCCTGCCGATGATTTGAATTTTGCTAGGACCCAGATAGCACAGGGCAGGATACTTGGAGCAGCCAGGTCTCTGAAGACCCAACAGCTGTTTGAAGAGCAACCACAGAGGCCAAAGCTTCCCCACGGACTTGCATAAGGCCTGGCTTCAAATGGCAGCTGACTACATGTGGATTTCCTTCTAGCAGGAAGGATGACCAAAAGCCTGGAGCCCATGCAGATGTTGGGGGGGAGTGGGTTTCCTGAAGGGGGGAGTCCAGCCTCCGTAGCTGCCACCACCGCTGTTATGACAGTGCCTTCAGGCCGTGGCCAAGGGAAGAGGTTCTTTTCTACTGAGCTCACAGCAAGATGCAAAAAACCTGGTGAAAGAGACTCTCTCAGCTTAAAAGGTAGCAAAGGACAAAGGGGAGGGAAGAAAGAAATCAGGATTTTAACAGTGCAAACTAATGAGTACTTTTGACTACATAGTTTGAAAAAAGCAGTAACCATTTTCACTGAACCTGTTCATCTCTATCTGCCTACAAGCTGCCCCTCTGCAATAGCTTATTTTTTCCTCACTGATCACTTGAAGAGCTTATCTCAACTCACTGATTCCCCTTTTTGCTACATGGAGGGGAAGAAAGGGGAGGAAGAGAATTTAAAAAAAAACCAACAGTGTCAGCAACAGAAACTTTGGGCTTATCTTCTGCAACTGCAAAGATTACTTGCTCCTGAGAAACCACCACGTTAAGCACACTCCAGTCCCACAGCTTGTTGCTGCAAGTGTGGGTTCCCCAGTACACCCAGTAAGGTAAGGCAGAAGCCTCCGTGTTGCTTCCTTACATCAGTAAATTAGCTCTGCTCTTCCAAACCACTTTTGGAGGAACGAATGAACCAACCTTGCTGCAGAAATCACCAGCAGTGCCGCACACTCAACTGTGAAGTGGCAGCAGAGCTCCTGCTCTTCAGCCTATGTGGTTTTACTATTCAATTATGAGTTTAAAAACCAACAAGCGCAAGGAGAAAAGGTTCAATGATACGACAAGAACATTGGCAAGAGACCCTGGGGATGCTTCAGAATACCTACCGCTTGTCCACAAGTGTGCTAGCAACACGCACATCCTCATTAGATATAAAAACTTCTCTTAATACACACTCTTGTAAACCCTTGAGAGTGCAGGCGTGCGTTGGAAGAGAAGGTTGCCAGGAAGGAAGGGTGCTGCAGAGCCAAAACAAGCTGTTGGCTCTCCCTGAGCTCAGGGTGATGCAGCCCAGTCTTCCCACAGGGGCTGCAGGGCTCTCCCAGCTCCCAGCACCACCATTGCCTTTGCACCTACAGTTTCTGTCAATACCAGTGCTCAAGGGCAATGATAAATCAAGCTTGCAGTTTGGGGTTGTGGTTTTTTAAAACCATATTAATTAAACTTGCATACGATTCTCCTCTTTTGTGCATTAATGACACAGGTCAATGATACACAAATGAAACTGTATTGTAGTGCTTTTGCAGAGCAGCAACTGAAAAAAAAAGAAAAATAATATTTAATTAACAAGTAGCAAAACACCACTCTCACTGGGCCACTGTAAAACTGATTATTTAACTACTTTATCACTTAGAGAGCTTTTTAGCTCTTAAAATACATCTAGAAAAAAATGCAGCAAGTATCAGCTAAGCAATTTCTCTTGCATGTACATGAACACCTCAAGTCAGCAAGAACTCCCCTCACATCCAATTTATTTGTGGATTTGCGTCAGCATAACACAACTGAAGCTGGACCCAAGAGTTCAGAAGCCAACCCTGCAGGTTTTTCTGCAATGGTAACTACTACTCAAGCTATTGCTGGAAAAATAACTGTAGATTTAGCCAATAATATTTTAGAGCTAGAGCATATGAAAACCAGGCACCTCAAAGGGTCTGAACTCTCCGCTTGATAATCTCCAGAGAATGACTGTTGCCTTCAGCTTTGCTACTATTTATGTTACCAGCTTGTAAACCATAATGCACAGTTTCACCTATTAGTGTTACCAAATCCCAAAACTTTCCCCTGAAGTCTAGTTTCAGAAAACTCAAGCAGTCAAATTAAAGCAACTCTGTGCAGTGAATGGTACTGGCACAACAAAAACAAGGCAAATTCACTAATGGATGAGAATCCTCACGATTTTGGACTATCTGCTCCCTACGACACCTCAGAAAGCAGTGGACCCCAGTAAGCACTACTCATGGAAACCACTGGAGCAAACCTCTGCATGGCTTAGTTACTCTACACACGGTCCAACACATTCACTTCCTGCACATTCCAACCCAAGGCATTTTGGTCTGTTTCTAGTTTCATTGCAATTATCCTACCAGAAATAAAAAGCCATGCCCTCCCACTTTTAAGATGTATTTGTGATTATGACTTTAAAAATACTGTATTGACAATTACACACTATCAATAAACACCTCCAAGCCGGCTGATGGACCAGCACACGCTCTCTGCAACCTCTCAGGTGAGTCCAAAACTAGGGGAGCAGTTGGGATGCAGGAGAGTAGGCTGGCTTTCCAAGAGGTCCCAACTGTCCAGAGGAACAGGCTGACCAAGACCACCCAAGACAAAAACAATGCAAAGCCTTGTGCCTGAGATGGACTAACCCATGGAGCAGTGCAAGTGAGGTATGTCGTGCCTGGGTCTCTTCAGCCTCCTTCAGAAGCAGTGAAGGTTTAACAGGGATTTCACTACTGGCTCCCCTACATACAGATCAGATGGAGTCAGATTCTTCAGAGATGCTCAGCAGCAGGGCAATGGTCTTAGGGGGAAAAAAAATTCTTCATTTGACACAAGGAAAAATTCATTTACAATGGGGGGCAGGGGGGAATAAACTCTGGGCCGTGAACCCAGAAAGGTCTTGGGTATCTCCATCCTTGGAGATGCACAAAACTCAACCAGCAGCCTCAAATGACCTCATCTACCTTTGGAGCTGGCCCTGCTTTGAGCAGGAGGCTAGACTAGAGATTTCTCAGAGGTTGCTCTCAATCTCAATTATTCTATAATTCCTAGATGTAGAAAAATTTAAAAAAAATATATACCTCAATTTTATTGTAAGAATATAATGTCCAAGAAGGTTTAAACTTTAATTAAGAAAGCGCATGTGCTAACTTAACCACCTATGATTATGATAATACATAAAAAGAGTAGAACTGGTTTCTTGTTGAGTGTTTTAACTGGACAGAGATTCCCAGATAAGGAATTATTCAAAACTGCTCCTTTTCATTGTGCAACCAGCATCAGGTATTATTCAAGTGGCACTGATGCACTAATAAAGAATTTCCTTATGGTTTTCTTCCCTTGCACTTGTTATTGACATTTATGAAGGACTGCCATGTACCAGACAATAAAAGGACAGCACATTACCATCCCATTTTACATACGGGGAACTGAGGCACAATGAATTTTCTGGCTCTAACCTTGATATAGTCATAGCCCCATTTTACTCAGGACATTCAAATCACAGCTTCTGCTGGCTTCAGCTGCAGCTGTGACCCTGCAGAAGTTTTGCAAAAATCAGAGCCAACTGTTCCAAACTAGGCCTCTCAGGAAAAAAAAAAAAGAGGAACATATAATTAGTGATTACAGGGGAAAACTAGTTTAAACAACATGACTATTGCCACAGAGGAATTCAGAGCCAGGGTCAGAAGCCAGCTCCTTAATATAGCATCCAGCAGCGCTCACACTTTCTGTTACATTGTCACTGCAATGAATGAAATCCATTTCCCAACACAAACTGGGCTCTTCAGGAAATTCATCTGCCAATGCTTAAACGTTAACCAAGATTTTCAAGATTTCCAACCTCATCAAAAACTCAGAAATTTACACCAGGAAAGAAAAATATAAAAAAAATATGCACACCCATAGCAAAAAGCCTTCCCTCGACACTAACTCTCCTGCTCCAAAGCAGGTTGTTAAATATAAGATTGCCAGCTGAACAGTTCTCCTGCCCACTTCAGCTGGTCTTCCCCTCTCATTTTCATCTTAGACATACAATACAGAAAATCTGAAATGCTACAAGCAAAACACATGCAAACACATGAAAAAGAAAGTTACCTGGCAGAATTACAAGCAGGCAGTGACCTCCTACAAAAAGAATTCATCAGCACTGGCAGGTGATCAGAGTGCATGTCCATAAGTAAAGAGGGGTCCTTGCACAGATGCCTTAATTTTCCTGGTATGATGAATACAGCACAAGGACCCCCCTGGGACAACCCACCAGCAGCAGCTGGCACTTTCTGCTTCTGCACGAAGCAATGCAATGTGACTAGGCAAACCACATCCAGTTTGTTTTTCTTCTTCTCTCCGGGGAAGGGAATGTGTGTGGCAGAGCAGGATGTTAATGTTATAGGTGCTTTTAATTAACTTGCTGATGCATAATTACATTAGAAAAGGTGAAGTTGAAAAATACCCCTTGCACTTAGAGAAGGATAGAGATTTATAAAGGCCATTAACTCCTGCAGAAACCTATTCCGCGGAAAGCATGAATTGCTATTTAGAAGCTATTCAGAAGTTTGTGATTCTTCAGTTTAGCTTAATTTGAACACTAAATTAATAGTGTTTTTAATTTTAATTAATAGTAAATTAATAACTCAGCCCTGCCCCAGTGAGTTTTACAGCCTGTCCATTCAACACAGGGATGCCCCAGAGAGAGATGCAAGGCTGGAGAAGGGAACCCAGGGCCTGCTGACCTGGATCAGCCATCATGAAGCTCCTGTTTAAATTACCCAAACCTGTTTCCCCAACTTTATCCATCCCTCACACACTGATTTACTTCTCTTAATTTACAGCACATCCAAGCTTCCATCTGCTCCAACCGCATTCTTTCACGTCGTAAATACATGTGTGAACATGAATGGCTCACTTGACTTCTCAGAAGTGCTCAGGGCTTCAGCAAGTGGAAAATCAGCTTGATAAAAGATGACCTTAACATTTTAATAACACGGAATGGATCCTGAGGTGGATATAACCAACTGACCATCTTAAATAGGGGCTTTTTGTCTATTCTAATGAGCAACTTATGTGAAGTGCTGCATTGCTGAATTAGCATTATGAACGTGGTACACTCTTTAAGCAAAGATTCAAATGAGTACAAAGAAATTCAGGCACTTCTCTCTCCAGCATCTCAAACAAATGTGACAGCCATCGTAACCTGATTTTTAGCAATGAAAGGACTACAACACACAAAATTGCAAAAATAAGTTCTGTTGCAGCAACCACTTGAGAAATTCTTCTTTTCAGCAACCAGTTCATCACATCTCAAAGGCAGCATCAAGTCAGAAAACGAGCAGCAAGGGCTTTCTGAAGGCCAGCCAGCAGTACGCTATCCCCACAGATCACCAGGAGCAAGGATGACCAGGGCTCACTTTGACACAGACTTGACATCAGCACCACCAGCCAACCCGAAACCAGCAGGAGCAACAGAAACCCCAACCCCATTGGTGGCCAGTGCCTTGATGTCACAATGCCAGCAGGAAACCAAGGAAGTGGGGTGGGCTCTAGGAGCAGGGGGAAGTCGAAGCAGGAGTGATCCTCGCCAGACCTCCCAAGGTAAGACCACAAAATTACATCTCTCTCTCTCTCTGCCTTTGAGGTTGCACGCAAAGAAGGGGGGCAGCCACTACATGGAATATACAGAAATTCCATATAGGATCCCAAAGAATTTTCTTTCAAGCAGTGTAGAGAGAAACCCCAGAACAAAGGAGATAGGCAATAAAGAGGAAGTCAAAGTACCACCAGCATTAGAGAGAACTGTCCTGGGATGACACTAGCAGTTACATGAAGGTTTGGGAGGTTTCTTTTCTACTATTTAACAAGTACTGGGGGCTTTAACTTAAATTCTGGACTGCTCTCAAGAGTCCACAGGTAATAAGGTCAGTTAACACACTCTGCTGCTGCCTAAGCAAGAATTCTATACTTAACATTTCTCATCATAGTAAGTTCCAAGACAAGAAAGGAGGACCAGCAAGGGAGAGGTTGGCAACATGAAGCATTACCTCCTGTATCTGTTTCTACCAAGCTGTTTTCAGCTTTAAAGGCCAAACAGATTAAATTTATCCTCCTGAGATCAAACATTCTTGGAATGTGACTAGAAATGCATAGAAACTAGAAAAACTCTGTACATTTTTCGTGCAATCAAGACTGACATCAACGTCACCCTCAACAAAAAAAGATTCTTGTCAACATCTCAGGAAGATTGTATCAGTTTCAAGACACTTCCCTTTATTACTACTAATTAGATCCTTTTTGCAAGATAGCATGAATAAAAATCATAACCACTTCCACAGTCTGTCTCAGCCTCACACATTTTGCTTCCACATGTTTGAAGTGCAAAGGATTGTCGGTCACTCTCCAAAGACAACTGGGATTGAACTCAGAAACAAGCATCTCCTTTAAAGCACATGTGCTATGGGATCACTTTATGAAGAAAAATTCATGATAGTCTCAAGATGAAGAATTAAAATATATTCACGTGTTTTGGATAGCACTTCTGTTACATGATTGCATGCTGACTTGCTCAAACACTGAAGACTAAATTAAGGTCAGTAATTGGTTACTCCCTTTTTTTATGAAGAGTATTTACACAAAATGAAGAAGGCCCTTACAAGAAGACTGGTGACCCTCCCACTTGTTTTAAATTTGTTACCATTTTGCCTTTGATACTAAAAAATTACAATGTTACTCTTTTTGCCAAAAGCCTTTTACTCCAGCCCAAGGAGTAAATCTGCAAGAGAATCTGCCTTAAGTTGGTAACTAAAGACAAGCAGAAGCCTTTAAGAATCCTCTTACCTGCCATTGTCACCCCTAGCAAAAAAAAAAAAAATTAAAAAGAATTTTAGTATAGCAAGTTGACTCATTTCCTTAGAAGCTACTTTCATCCAAATGTCTTTCAATACTAATTCACAACTGTGAATACCCCTGCAGCACTTCAGTAAGCTTTTATGAACACCTAACAGTTAACTTGTTTCCTTAAAAAAAGGAGCAAAAGACATAACCTGTAGCATTTTTAAAATAGATATAGTTAAATCCATAGTGAGCTGATGCTAAAACCATTTCAGAAATAAGGAACGAAGGCAAATACCTATGAATCAAAAAGGAAAAAGGTTTTGAAATATAATTTGTAAGCTTAAAAATCAGCAAGAACTTGGGAAATTAATGAACATTTTACATGTGTTTCTACCAGCAAGGAAAGAAATGCTGGGAACCCTTTCAATGGCAGCTGAATTGATTTATGTATTTGAGAGCAGAACCTCTAAGAAAAACGTAAGATGACAGCACATTAGCATACCTCCAACTGGGAAAGACAATCTTGTTTCTCTAGTCAACCATAACACTTTGAACTTTTAATTTTGTAGATAAATAAGAACCAGTTATCGCAAGCCATTTTGCTCCAAATTACCTGGAAGCCCCTCAAGCCAGGCTGAACGGACTTGTTAGACTTCTTGGCACACATTCTGACCAGCTCTCTGTTAAGCTCATAGACACAGATTCTGCTTTCTGGTTGTGAAATTTTTACGCTATTTGAGTGACTACGACTCACATGTCACAGAAGAGCCTGCCAAGGCTGTCTCCTTTCTCTCCCTGCTTTGAAACTACACTGTTCATTTAATCTAGAGCAAGGCAAAAACCAAATGAAGATGGTCAACAGTAAAAGCAGGATTGATGAACACAAATGATTCTCTATACCGGCAACACTGCACTTAGTTTGATTAGCAGCTGCTTAGAAAATATTATAATCTTAAATTACTTTATCAAGTAATCTTTTAATAATTTGAAGGTATTTGGAAGTCTCACCTTATGGTAAGTATTTTTCTAAATTAAAATAGGGATAAAGAGTTCAGTGTACAGCACAGCCAACACGGCTTTGTTTATCTATTTAATTGCAAGTTAAAATTCACACTGTTCCCGATCCCAGTCAGCAAAATGCAGCTGAGGGCTGATCACTCTCAGACACACTCTGACCCTGATCATATACTCACAAGTAAACAAGGTCATTTCCTGTCAGAGGTCAAGAAAAAAAGTTTCTCAAGTACACTTCTATTAAGTAAAAAAAAAAATCAAACACTCTCAAAAAAACCGAAACAAACAAAAAAAACCCATTCTCAAAAACTGAGCCCTTACAAATTTCAACAGAGGCACTGCTGTACTGGCTGCCTAAACTCACCATACACAGGGTACAGGAAGAAAGCCTGCAGAGAGGTTCAGCTGTATCTCCACATCATCTGAAGCATCTGGCAGCCTCTGGTTGTTTCTTCTTCTCCACTATGACAAACAATTTGTCTAACTCTATCATGACTATATAAATTCATCCTACTATTCCCCTACAAAAATGTAAAGTTAAAGTTTCTGCTTGTTTTTTTACTTTATAGACATGCACTTCAGCCCAAGGATATGTGACTTTCCACCTCTTTGAGAGGTTCAGACTTCATTATTTCAGGTTGTTAGGTTTTTTTCATAGTCATAATTCCCTACTTGAAGCATTAAAGTATCAAGTAGTTTGTCTGACAACTACACTATAACTGTTTTGAGAAGACACTTCACCAAATACAGAGTTGCACTTCTGCACCAAACACAGTCTCTGTGTTTGAGAGTACTGATTGAGTACTTCAGGACCCTATTTCTGCCAGGCTGCATGACCACGTGCTGCTCACACTCCACGCTGTAAAAGTTAAAAGATCAAACTTCCACCAGAAGCTCGCAGTGAATCTGTTCCTAAATCCTATATTTTAGCCATTGATTTATTAATAAGGGGAGTCATCTTTCTTTTGTCAAATATATTTTAGAAAAGAAGTAATCCAAAGTGAAAACTAAGCTATAGCATCTCATCCAGGAGAATTTCCTAGGGAAGCAGGGGGAGAAAGGTGATATTTTGTGGATAATTAAATATAGAGACAAATATTTGTTTGTAAACAATTGATTCCCAACAGAGCAGAAGTTAACAGTGAGGTACGTCAAGTGTCCACAACAATAAAATTAGTATATTAAACTTGTCCCAATAATCTAGAAAGAAAAAAAAAAAAACACAAACAAAAAACCCCCACCCAAACAACAAAGAGGAATAATTTATACTAGAGTATCAAAGCAGATATTGATAGCTGCAAGGAATAACAGTTCCCACTTACAGCTGCCCAACCACCAAACTGACTACCCGTCAGAGAGTCATTTCAACTTTCATCCTACAAGCCACAGCACTGAAAGGAGAAACAAAACACTTAGATGGATAATTTTAGAAAGTGAAATTTCAACTGCATAGCACTGACCTGCAACCATCATCTCAAACATATTATAGCAAAAAAGGGTTCAGGCAAATCAGGTGTCTCATCCTTTCCACTGTCTCTGATGCCACATAAAAAATAATAAGTACTTCCATTTTGATTGCACAAACTAACTCTCGTCTTTCACGTGTGAAACACATAGTCATAGTACTAAGAATTTTCATAAGAATATTCATAGTTGTACTTGAATCCAGAATTTTTTAAAATGTTTAGAAGCAACTGGAAACAACGCATAAGAGAGCCAATAACCAAATTGGACAAGAAGGTTGCCTATTTAACACCCTGAAATATCGGCCCTAAAATCACCGCTTTTCTTATTGGTACTAGTCCCCAGGAAGGTAAATAACTCGTGACCCAGGTTCTCAGCGATGACCAAGCTATTAAAATCCTCAGGCATTCAGTTTTGTGGGCACAGTCCAGGCCTGGGTGCTCCTCTGCCCGCATCATCCGATGGCCCTCCGTCCCGCACAGCGCACACACGTGGAACGCGCCCCGGTTTCCCTGTCCCCATGTGCAGGAAACAGAAAGCCAGTCCATCTGGGCTAGCAGATGACAGCTCTGGAGAGCCTCCATTTGAGGGAGAAGTGTGCAAACTTTGCCTAAAAGCGGCATTTTCAACAGCAACATGGCAGGACTCCAGTCAAGGAGGAGAGACCTAAAAGCAGAGGTTCAGAAATCTCTCTGACGATGCCCGCTGTCAGCGTGTGTGAGTGGAAACTCTTTTCAAGCAGAAAACACATCGGGGGAAAAAAGAAAGTACACGAAAACTCTCAAATCCGTTTGAGGGAGAAGCGTGCAAACTTCATGTAACAGGGGTATTTTCAACGGCAACACGGCAAAACTCAAAGATGACCTAAAAAGACCTTAAAGCAGAGATTTGGGAATCTTTGAAGTGACGCCTCAGAGAGCCCACCGTCAGCGTGCGAGTGGAAACTCAACCAGAAAGCACATCAGGGGGAAAGGGGGGGGGGGGTGTAAAGTACATGAAAACGCCCAAATCCCTCGAACGCACAGGCAGGTCATTCCAAGGAAGCATTTTAGTTTGAACAGGCATTTCAAACTCATGCTGTGCGCCTTCTCCGCTCTCTCCTGCTGTACCCGAGGAATCACCCCGCGTTGTGCCAAGCGCAGCCGTTCTCCCGATAAGCCGGGTCAGACGGGCAGCCCGGCCGCGCTGGGGGTCTGGCTGCCGGCAGCAGTGAAACAAAAAGGCTGCCGTGAAGTTCTCCCAAGCAGAGGCCGAGATAAAACTCGGCACACACACACACACACAAAAAAAAAAAAAAAAAAAAAAGTTTGGCTTTTCGGGAAAGGCTGGAAAGCGGCGAGGAGCGCCTCCAGCAGCAACTTGAAGGCGGTCTCCACCTTCCGTGAGGAGAACACGGAGAGCTGGAGGGAGGGAAGACACACAACCTCCCCCGGCGGCGAGGGGGCTTTGTGCCGATACACGGGCACAAAAACACCAAGGGGAGCGGGCTGAGGGCCCGCCCCACCGAAAGGGAGAGCCAGAAGCCGGTTTGAAGCAGCCCCGGGCC
This sequence comes from Scolopax mira, assembly GCA_004320125.1. Lineage (NCBI taxonomy): Eukaryota > Metazoa > Chordata > Aves > Charadriiformes > Scolopacidae > Scolopax > Scolopax mira. The sequence continues at coordinate 158,948 of BJBW01004798.1, forward strand.
CGGAGTCCCCCCGCCTCCCCTCCCCTCAGCCCGCCGCGCCCACCTGTACTGCCAGCCCTTGGCGCCGCGGCCGCCGCCGCTCTTGCCGCCGCTCTGTCCCGTCGCCAGTGGCAGCGGCTGCTGCTCCGGCTTACCCTCGCCCTCCGGCCCCTTCATGGCCGCCGCGGGGTCGGCGCACTGCATGGCGCCTCGGCTGCCCGCCCCCTAACAGGGGCGCCCCCGGCCCAGGGGAGGGGGCCCCGCCGCCGCCCTCCCCGGCTCAGGCCGCGCCGGGGCCCGGCCGCGCCCGCCCCATGCGTGTTGCGATGGCGGCGGCTGCCGGCAAACCCCCGCGCCCGGCTGGGCTGGGCTCCCCGCACGGCCGCGGCGGGCTGGGGAAACCCGCCCTCCCGCTCCCTCACCCCGCCCGGCCCGGCCGCCCCTTCCGGGTCAGCGCCGCCGCCATCTTTAGTGCGGGCAGCAGGGCCCGGGCGAGGCCGCTCCCCGCCGCTGCCGTGCTTAAAGCCACAGCAACCCTTTAAAATCGTTTTAAACTTCTGGCAACCAGGGGTCTCCCCTCGAAAAGGAGAGGAATAAGAAGAGTGAAGGATCGAAGCTGTGTTGTACACAGGTTCTTATGAGCAGGGGCATGAAAGCCCTTGGCTGGGATCTGAGTGTTCACAGAAACCCATCAAACAGGACCAAATTCTCCAGGCCTGGCAAGGAAATACATTTTTCCTCTGATTTTTTTCTCCAATTACTGCATTACAAAACAGCTAAGCAGGTTTTGTTCCCTTCACAGAGCTGACTGTGAGTGGTGGGTTCGGTCATGTGACACCTTTCAGGCCAGGCATGGCTTTCGGATAACCATGACTGCAGCCACCTTAGTTCTTAAAATCAGGGGCAGAGGATCCTTGTTCTGGCTTTAAGGAGCTGGCACATAAATAGGAGGAGGGCAGAACTGAACATGGAGGTTGAAGTTCTTCACATTCCGGCCCCAACTCCCCTCTCCTCCTCTCTCCATCTCTTTTATTATACACTTGCATAACAGTTGTTCACAGTATTACAGATGCTAAAAATGCCCAGTGTGAGAATGTGCATAGAAGCAAAAAGGTAAAGGAGAACACACTTCAGACAAATACTTTATTTGCCCAGAGCAGTCCCCTCCAGTAGCAGCTTCAGACCCCATGAAGACTGCCCAGGCTTTCCCATCTCTTACCAGCAAGTTTCCACTCTCCCAGGGACATTCAAAACATCTTGGCCTTGGGCCACCAAATGGGAGTAGCATGTTAGGAGCACCATGTCTTTAAAATATATCCATCAGCTTTAATCTGTCTCTAAATTAGCCCGCATCCATCCCTCCCCACCAAGTGCACACACACATAGTCTCAGCTAACAGGCAAGGACTGCCTACACCTGCACCAATCTTCTCTCTTACAGAGACATAATATATTGCCACCACACAGGCATAAAATCCCCCACTTCTGCCTTTTTAGAAGCACAGTTGTCACTGCAGGGGAAAAAAGGGGGCTTTTTCAGCTGCATTTTTCTCTTACGGAACCACAGGTTCAGCAGAGTCATCTCGTCCATCGAAGAAAATTTTGTCCAGGACAGCACTCCTCTTGCCCTCCAAACATATTAGCTCATCCTCTGCCGATCACTTGACATTTTAATTGAAAATATAATGTAATCGCATGGTATTGTAATGCAAGCTGGCACCACTGAAACTTTGCATTGAAGTTTTCCTGGGAAATTTTGAAACAAAAGCAAGTCAGGCCAGAATTCCACTTGTGTGTTTTATTTCCCTCCCTGCTTGAAGACAACTTGTCCCAACAGAAACAGCTTCACTTTCAGAGCCATCACAGGTGGTCTGTAGGATGTTCCTCCACCTCGAACTTCTCCAATACCCAAACTCAGATTTGCTTCCCCCATGCATTTGCTTTTTTCTCTTAAAAAAAAAAAAAAAGGGGGAAAGGGGGAAAGGGGGTTGCACTCGCAGTACCAGAGGCTGTCGTAAGATGGCATCGACAAAATGCTTAACAGCATAGGAAGGCTAATAGCTTGGTCACATCTGCTAAGGATTTACAGTTCAAGCTGCCTTTTCTCTTTAGTTTATGGTTGATACTAATTATCATAGATCATAGAGTCATGGAATGGTTTGAGTTGGAAGGGACCTTAGAGATCATCGAGTTCCAACCCCCCTGCCCCAGGTAGGGACACCTGCACTAGACCAGGTTGTTCACAGCCCCAATCCAGCCTGGCCTTGAACCCCTCCAGGGATGGGGCATCCACAACTTCCCTGGGCAACCGGTCCCAGTGCCTCACCACCCTCACTGTAAATAATTTTTTTCTGGTATCTAATCTCCCCTCTTCCAGTTTAAAACTGTTACCCCTTGTCCTGTCACTACACTTCCTGACAAAGAGTCCTCCTCCAGCTCTCTTGTAAGCACTGCTCTCAGTCTCTTTCCCCAGTTATAATTTAGTGTGTCAAAATGATGACCAAAATCCTACCCTGGCCCTTGCAAGTCTGACAGAGGGAAAGCATCATGGTCCCAGAGCAGTCCCCTGAGCCTTGGCACCAGCTGCCATTTCCAGATCTGGAGTAAGAACTCAGGAACAGTTGTGAATCTGGAGGAGGAAAGCGTGAGAAGGATGACATACATTTATCGACATTTGTCAGATCAAATCTCTCTAGGCTTGATTATGGCTACAAGCTGAAGTGGAGCATATTTTATTATAACTCCTGTTAAAGCAAATTTGCCCAATTTGCCATAATTTATCATTCTGTTAATTTTAGGAAACGGTCCAGGATATGATCAAGACCATGTCCTACTATTGCTGATTCTTTTCCAAAGCTTATAGTCTGGCTATACACACTTCGCACCTCTTCACGTCAATATAATTTCTTCAGAGCACCAAGGTCTATCCATGTTCAAAGATAGCAGCACTTTTTCATCACCTGTGAGTTTAATTAAAAAAAAAATAAAATTGAAATGATGATACAAATTTTCTACCACTCCCTTGTCAGGACAGGGTTGAATTTTTTCCTGACCTAAGAAGTATCTTTGGATGAGGTTGAATTTAACATAGTTTTGAACCTGTGCCCTCCTCTGGCTGATGGTCCACAGAAGATGAGCAGTTACTGCTCCTGTCCCTTAAGGGACCTGCATCCTCTGCAGGTATGTGGAGGAAAGACATCAGTCCTGGGAAAGGACAGATGGAATTGCAGCCTCCTTTAACCACACAGGGAATGCCATTTTTCACAATCATTGCTGAACTGGGAAAGCTGCTGGTTAGTGAGAAAACAGACAGAAAAATAACGATGCTAGCGGTGCTTCACAACTGCATTTGTTAATTGTACAATCAAGGGTTCTTAGGTTTAGATTCTTTCTCAAGGCAACTAATACTTGAGTTTATTAATAGTGGGAAACACTTGTTTTCTGGGCTCTTCTACATAACGAACATGAAATAACTCCCAATTCTTACTGAGAATAAAAGATACCTGCCTACTAAAAATTCTAGGAGCCGTGACAAAAGAATGAGAAAAGAAATCCAATTAAGAGAGCAGCCTGTCTCCCACAGCCTACTGAGCACAGGACTGTATTCTCCTGACCATGGCCAGTAAGGCCAGGTAAATGTAATACAAATTATTTCAAACCCCAGTGTATTTTATGCCGCAGCAATCCTTTGACAGAAGACCTTGATTTTGGAGCTTTTCAGCTATCACTGAGTCACTGGGTCTGTGGCTTCGGCTGTAGCTTAACATGCAGATGAAACACTGCTCTGTTTGACAGGCAGGATCTCTGGTGCTTGCTTCTAATGGTTATTCATCATCCCTTCTGTAATCTTAATGAGTCAAAACCTGTTTTCTTGCAGGCTTTTCAGTCATCTCCTAATTTCCTTGCTCTTCTCTGTCAGTCCCTGTGTGTCATATTCTGCTGTAATGCAGGTCCAGCTGAAAGCAAGCTCTTCTTGCCTACAGAGTCTTCCTCCCCGTCCACAACCCATTCGCATCCCTCACACTCACATTTGGCACCATTTCCAGTTGCACTCAGTGTGACTCTGCATTGAGTCATGCTCTGGGCTCCAGCATTACATCACCCCAACATGATCCAGTCATGGAAATGTAAATTGGGGCAGCAGCAAAGGCTCAGTCTGGCTGGAAGCCGGGAGCATAATCCAGTAGCTTCCCCACTCTGAGGAAAAGATCGTGCCCTGGGAGCTCAATGAAGAACAGGACTGAGGGGTAATTGCTTCAAATTGGAAGAGGGTAGATTAGATATCAGGAAAATATTCTTCACTATTAGGGTGGTGAGGCACTGGAACAGGTTGCCCAGAGAAGTTGTGGATGCCCCATCCCTGGAGATGTTCAAGGCCAGGCTGGATGGAGCTTTGAGCAACCTGGTCTGGTGGGAGGTGTCCCTGCCCATGGCAGGGGGTTGGAACTAGATGATCTTTAAGGTCCCTTCCAACCAAAGCCATTCTATGAGTCTATGATTCTATGACCTTGCATCTGCCTCCAGAGCAGCTTCTTTGGAGTTCCTGCCCATCTATGGCAATTTTTTCTTAATTATTCTGTGTAGAGGAAGACGGAAGACCTGCCACAGCCTGGAACTGTCATCGTCGTCGTTGTCATCATCATGTAGCCACAGGACTGCAGAAGTAACTTCTGCTCCGCAGTCATCACATGAGAGCGAAGACAAGAAGAGCCCTATCCTTCTCCATACTAACATACTGCAGTCAGCAGGCTCACATCGCTTTTTATCTTCTAGACCTCAGCAGTCTGCCCACCACCCAGCCCCACCACCTGGGAACAGTTAAAGCACTTACACTTAGCAGTGACTCCCGTTTCCCTGCACAGACTAAAGCTTGTCCTGGAGAGGCAGCTCACCACCAGCAGCAGGAGATAACCATGCTATCACCAGAGTTTGAGACATTTCTGTAGCCACAGCACAGATGAGCACTTTGTCTCAATCCCTTCGCCTGCCCTTGCACGGCTGCCCAGCACACATGGTTTTAAGCCGTGAGTCTTCTGGAGCTGCTGCTGACAGCTGTATGTGTGTCCTAGGTCTTCCCCAAGCACCAGCCCTCTGCTTGCTCAAGTCAAACAGGGACATCCTTTCCTCTCCAGCTCCCCAACCTAGGCAGAGAGCTCAGGGAATTGCCCCACCACCTGCTGTGGCAGAGTGCAAGCTTCTCTAGCGCCAAGGGTGATGGCTGGAGCCCATCACCTCTGTCCGGTCCTCCTACACCACTAGGTGCCTTCTGCCCTTACCTCAACAACCCCCAGGTGACTTCACTTCCTGAGGTCAAGGGGATCTTTTCCACCATGTTACTCGCCCCAACAGAGAGTGAAACAGAGATATCCTCCAGATAACCCCCTTCTCAAGCCCTTTGTGTGTGGAATTCAAAACCACACATCTGTGTGCTTAAGACCTGACTTCTTCATTAAATGTAGCCACATGTGAGTCCATTACTGAGGACTCATCCCTGCAGCACTGTGGGACCACCCAACAGGTTCTCCACATGGGGAAAGTGAGCAGATACCAAATGAGCAGGGCTGGGTGTCTCCCAAGCACGTATGGACCTGCTGCAGGAAGAGAAGAGGAGGCCTAGGAGACCTCACCAGCCTGGGTCCACTATGTGCTCAGCAGGCACAAGGGGAGCCTTGTGGCCATCTCCAGCCTTTCTCTAAAGACTTTTTCTTGCCCTGCCTTACAGCACAGCATGGCATTGCTGCCTTCAACTGCTCTGCAGCTCACCGTTTTTATTCCTTTCCTCCATTATTCTCAATTTCATGAAAAGCTAATATGTTGTTATTAATGTCTCAACTAACCTTAACAGCTGCTGAGTGAATTCAGCTCTTCAGTTGCTAGCCCCTTCTCTTACAAGCTTTTCTGTGCTGAGCTTTACTCCTACACACTTTTCCTGCATGGTTTCTATGGCAACATGAGTGTCTCTCCATCTGTTGTAGATCCCCATTATCATGTTCAGCTGCTTGTTATCTCAGTCAAATGTCATTTCCAGGTGTATCTTGACAACAAGATCAGTTTGGAAACCAAGCCAAAGCACTTGGTAATTTTTGTAGGCAAACCTGTCCTTCATAATTTGACTTCTGTGTTTCTATCTAAGCTCTACTCATGGGACACTGATACTGAGTTATTCTCATTACCAGATCTCCTACTTGTATCTGCACATTCTAACCAATTCTGCATCCCCTTCATAATTTTCAAGTGACATCCTTCATCCTTCCTTCTCATCACAGCCTGTGCTGCCTACACAGTCAGTATATTTGGATTCTGGAAAGTCTTTGTAGACATCTATTGCCTGGGGTTTGACATCTATTTTATAGAAAATTAAGTTACCAGCACTGTTTATCTTCTGGCAAATGGATTTTTCTGCTGCGGTCCTGTTGCTTCTCCTGAAAACCTCCGTTGGATTACAGGAAGCTCTAGAGAGTACAGATGATTTACAACAGGCCTCTCGGTCTGTTCTGCTTGAATTCCTTAAATTACTTGGAATTATGTAGATTTCTATAGGGCTAAAATCCGGTCTCGCTCTCTGCTAAGTATCTTTTTAGAAAACTAATTTAAGTGTGAGAAAAAAGTTGTTATTCCTGGATAATCCGATCAGAACCTGCAGCAGAGGACTCAACTAAATAAAATGAGAGGAGTAAAAACTTCACTGTTGATTTGTTTTCTAGATCCCATGAGTCAGTAAAAGCAGACTGCAGGAAGTCCGTGTGGAAGCTGTAAAGCTGTAAGTAATTTGGACTGTCAGCTCTTAGGGACACAAACTGACATTATTTATTTGTACCTAATATCTTGGCAGAGCTGCTTTGAGATATTACATGCTACCTCAGTATAAATGGTTACTATTTACTACCTAAAATTAAAAGTAATTAAGCATACGATAATTTAGTGTTTATATGTACACATTTTAAACCACGTGAATCTTCTATTTAGAATATAACTCAGGGAAAGCTTACGTGCAAAAATTTTCCAGTGGGAAACAAAGAGGCCCGTGATACGCAAGACATTTTGATGCTGATGCCATCCACCAGGCTGCCCAGCGTAAGGTGAGGGTCGGGGATGGCGCTTGCAGTTTGGGCAGAGTTGAAGTGACAGGTTATTAAGGGTGTGCAGAGCTCGGGAAGGCCAGGGGAAGGGTTCTGTGGACACTGACACCAGACAGGCTCCTCTCACACGCCCAGACTGAACTTGGAAACCCTCATTCTGAGCTCCAGACCTATCCCAACTTTAACGTGGCTCCACAAGTGAGAAAACTCAATGTTTGCTGTTGAGTCCTGCGGAATTCAGCCTACAAGGTGTAGCAAAAAAAAAACAAACTTGATTTTCAGATTCTAATACCCTAAACTGTGAAGCCTGGATTCCTAGAGATGCCGAGGAGGGATGCTCTCAGACATCCCACCACAGGGAGTGCAAAATTCATATTCTGCTTTGCTTTTGAGTACTCAGGAGAGGCTCCCTGAACCATACTTCTCTCCAAAGAGATCAGACAAAATAAGGCAGAGAATATTACCTGTAGCTCCGTATGCCCACGCAGGATGTGAACTCCGATGCAGACAGTGTGGGACGTCTTAGGAATACACAGAAAGCCTCGTGAAAAAAAAGGAGAAGGAAGTGATATGCAGAGAAAACTATGCTTCAAACATCCAAAGTTAAAGGCAGGGCTCAAAATCAAAACAAATCAGACCTGCACAGGGAAGGAAAACAAGAACAAAAAGGGTTCAGCTGCATGATTACAAAGACAGCCAAGGAAATGATCGCCCACAATAACAGCAGGGAAGACAGCTAAAAGCTAAAGAATATGTTGCTTCACTTTCCATGGGGAAGAAAATGGAACCCCAGAGAGCAGAGGCAGCAGAGTTTAATGGGCTAAAGGGCATGGATATGGAAATTACAGCATGCACCATGCCACAAAACTCAACAGATCTTTACCATTTACTTCTGAAGACTAAGTAATCTCCATCACTGAAATCTGCAGGCTTTTTAGCACAAAATCTATAGGCTTTTTAGAGCAAATGTTAGCCATGAGTAACAAAAGGCATGGAGGGAAGCAGAAAATGGGTTAAAGTACAAGCTTTACAAGTTGTAAGTAGACTAACTCAACATCTTTCTTTGATAAGGTAATTGCATTTACAGACAAAGGAAAACTAATAAATCCTATCACCCTGGACTTTGGTAAAGTATTCGATTTGGTATTACCTAGACAATTATTAGTCAAACTTGAGAAGATGAGGGTTAACATAAACACTATGACATGCTAAAGGAATAGTATTAGGGGTGAAAACTGCTGATGGGGCTGATAGCAAAATTATAGGACTGGAGGAATTGGGCTTACTGAATAATTTCCTTAGTTATCTTGGCGAAAAAAATGAAAAAATGACTAGTGGGGTAATGCAATTTGCCAACAGCAAAGCTGGGAGACACTTCCAATAGAGATGAAATCCTACAGGAAGAATTATATAGAGACAGAGGATAAAATCTGACAGTGCAAAATGCAGGGACATGCACTGAGAAATTGATAAAATTTCTGCTGTAAATTAAAATTTATCTGCTATGAACAACAGTAGAGGAAGAGCCATGTGCCTGATGTAGTTATTAAAAAGGTAAATGCAGTCTTATATGTAGCAAGTCAGGAACAACAAGTAAATATGTACAAGGCACTGGGTACAATTCTGCTGGGATTTTAGGGCATCCTTCAGCTTATCAGTGTTCAGCAAGCCTGAATTCATGCTGGAAGAGGCACAGACAAGCACCATCTGGATAATCAGAGGAAAAGAGGAGATAAGAGAGTATGTCTTGCTGAGCTTAGCAAAATGGATGGTGAGGAGGGGCCCAATTCCTCTCTGTAAATACATTTGGGGTTTAAGGTGGGCAGAGTGGGGGAATAAGCACCAGGGGAGAAGATCATTCACATTTATAGACAGTGCTTGTGCAGAGCAGGTAGCCATAAGTTGGATATGAAAGGAGGAGAAGGGCTCTCACTGTGAGAGCGATCTCAAACAGCTTCTCAGTAGGAGAAGATGGGGCAAAAAAGCATAATCAGTCTTAAGGTGCAAGACCTGGGCAGAGAGTGTCCTTCCAGGCCCATCTCAGGCTCACCCAGGGAAGGAGAACAGAGATCTGGCCCTATGCCATACTCACCTGGTTCACCCAACAGTACAGGGTCCAAATATCACCAACCAGTGGCCGTGGAAGCAAAGCACACAGTGGCTATACCTATATAAACTGGAACATGTGAAGTTCCACTCAAATATGAGGAAGAACTTCTTTCTGGTGAGGGTGCCAGAGCCCTGGAACAGGCTGCCCAGGGAGGTCGTGGAGTCCCCTTCTCTGGAGATCTTTAAGAGCTACCTGGATGCAGCCCTGAGTGATGTGCTCTGGGCAACCCTGCTTTAGCAGGATCTTTAGAAGATCCAACTCCAACAATTCTGTGATTCCATGATACCATAAAGCAGAGCATAGTGCCCTTCACCTTGAGCCCTCAAGTCCCTCTCTACAGAGCATCCATCCCTTCATCTCCTCCCTGCCCATCCTCTGCCTGCCGAGTCTGACATTTCTCAGTCACGTTTTTCGGCATCGCCACCATGGGAAGAGCCACACCTGGCTTAGAAAAAAAATACCCACTGGCTGCCCTGGCTTTGCAGCACTGACAGAGAGGGGTTTTTGTTTGCAGCAGCTGCAAGGCAGAGGAAAACCACTCGGCTGCGTAACCTCCAGCTGCTGACACGTGCATGACCCATTAGGTGTGGAAGATCAGGTGAGCTTGAGTGGGGGTGGCCTTAAGAGTGTTGTCTTCACCCTCCCTGTTAAACAGACTGAGCTTTTATGTCTCTTAGGTACTAATGACTCACACCTGAGGGGCAGAGCTTGTGGGCTGATGTGCAAAACAAACATTGTGCCTTTGTGGGAAAGAACAGATCTTTCTCCTTGCCTGTTAAAACAACAGCCATCTGCATCCACCGGTGTGTGACATACGGCTCCAGGGCTCTGGAGTCTGACAAAGGAGCCATTTCTTGAGGTGGTTCTGTGTCCCCACACCACACTGCCACTGGGACAACCTTGGGCATCCCAACCTGCCATGTAAAACTGCCACAGGCCACCTGGAACAGTCCTTGGTGCATGAAGGACCTCCTATCCATCTCCATGGAGCGGTGACTGCACACACCCAGAGGACAGTTCAGAGTCACCTGCTTCCGTGGCCAATTAGTGTCACAGATGTATAAGCCAATGCGCCCACTCGCAGTCCCAGGCTGTGTCCTCTGCTCTTCACAAGGACTTGCCATATCCATCTGCCTGCTTGTCCCCTGCCAGTCCCACCCCTGACAGCTTCTGGGTGACAACCAAATGGTCAGAGCAGAGGGAACGTGGAGGGCACATAAATGCCATCGATCCAGAGGGCCACCAAACTGATACAGATACAAAGCTCCCTTTTGTAAAACTTCCACATTAATTTAGATGAAATCACTACAGTTTGCAATACTTACGTACTATTTTGAGTAGGGACACCTTCTGTTGCACCCATTGGTTGCAGAAGCCAGTGCTTCAGTGAGTGTGTCCTCCTCCCCTTGGGGCCTGGGGACTCACCAGGACTGAAGAACTTCCAACAAGCAGAGAAGTCTGGGGGCTGAACAGAGCAGGGAAGGATGATGGCTCCTCCTCACCTCCACAGTAGATATCTTCCCAGGGGTTGGACAAGTTAAAGGGAGAAGAGAGGCAAGGGGCACAGAGGAGCTGTACAGCCGGTAGATGATGATGAACAAGCAGGAGACCAGAGGAAATGCACCTGGAACCGGAGAAAGGCTCTTGTGCTTTGGCTGGGCTCAAACGGTGTGTGTGGGCAACGCTGCTTCTCGCAGAGCTCCCCATCAGTGCCCGGGGTCCCAGCTACACCTTCCTTTTCAGCAGCCTCTCCCAGTCATTTTCTCAAGATAATTACATGGCAGGATTTTGCCCTAGATCATTCGTTCTGTCCCCAAACACTCTCACTGCCATCAGGACATGCCATGTAGCTGAGCCAACCAAGCCAACAGCCGTCGAGATATGTGTGTACCTCCAGGAACACCCACAGACCCCTGAGATGCTGGCAGCCACCCTCCCTCTACGAATCACGGGGTCACACGTCCTCGTCACACGGAGCCAGAAACCCACTGAGCCAAGCCCCAGGCCCCGAGGGCAGCAGACGTGGGGTCACCACTGAAGCCTACAGCCCCCTGGACACAGGATGAGGGGAAGCAGGAGGAGCGAGAGCAGGGAAGGTAGCAAAGGCAGCTGAAAAACGAGAGAGGAGGCTGCTTTGAGGAGGAGGAGGCAGGGTGCAGTGGAGGGCTGAGAGGTAAAAATGTGGTGATTTGTAGGGCATTAGGCACGATCAGAGCCTGTAGGGGGGAAGGACCGATGCTCTGTTTTGTCCTTCCTTGCAGATAATTTTTGTCGATGTCCTGTATAAAGAACCGTGATGAATTCTATGATTAATCACCTGAATTTGGCTCAGCCGATGCACTCATAACCTTTCGGGAGATTTTAAGCCACGATGCATCTGGCTGGCAGGGCAGGTGGGACCTCGGGAGGTTTCCCACTGCCCCTAAGGGCCATACTGACACCCCTTAAACCCCCACGCCCCCCCTAACCCCACCCCGCAGAAACCCTGGGGGCTGCCCATGGTCCCCGCGTAGCTCTTCATCCCCGCAAACTCCGGGGCGGGGGGGGAAGGCACCCTTTTCCCCATTCCCCCTCTCCAGGGCACTGAGTTCACACCTCCCCCCCCCCCCCCGCC
>BJBW01004801.1:0-57224 GCA_004320125.1 Scolopax mira
ATTGGGGGGCCCAGAACTGGATGCAGTATTCCAGTTGTGGCCTCACCAGTGCAGAGTAGAGGGGGAGAATGACTTCCCTTGACCTACTAGCCACGCTCTTCCCTATGCAGCCCAGGATTCCGTTGGCCTTTCTGGCCACAAGAGCACATTGCTTGCTCATTGTCGTTTTGCTGTCTACCAGGACCCCAAGATCTTTCTCTTTGGAGCTTGTCTCCAGCACATCCACGCCTAACCTGTATTGGTGCCTAAACAAATTCTTTGTACTAATAGACACAATGCTCTAAATAATGTCTGTTAATAACTAACTAAGAATAATGCTTAACTAATTACAACACGCAGCTGATTCCTGCTGCAGTGGTTACAGGGATAGTGATCAAGCAAAGCATTTACGTACATGCTTATTGCTAAGCCATCTGAGTTCTCACTTTTACATACCCAAGCACATAATGCTGGCGTAGAGCCACTCATCGTGGTTGCTTGCACCTTTTCAGGTCGGAGAGGACTCCCGTCATTCAGGACCACCAGTTCTGCCCAGACCATCCAGCACGTTTAATACAGTCAGCAGAGCTCAGTACCAAGATGTGGTTCCAGTGGGTATGTCGGCATAGGGCCTTTTTACAGAGAAGTTCTCCATGCCAGAGTGTGTCATGTCAGAGTGTACTGCACTGCTGGGTTTTCCATCTGGTCGGGGTGGGTGGAAGTTATCATTTGTTACGATTGCTTCTGTCCCTCAGCGCTTCCCAATTGTTCAGTCAGAACCTGCAGGAATAATAATGCCAAAAGTGTCTGTGCAGAGACAAATAACTAATGTACAACTTCTACCTTCCTACCTCACTTACTCTACGTGGTGACAGGAAGAGTTGAGGCCAGTGAGCCAAGTTGTGGACTCTTTGTATTCCCAGTGATTGTGTACAACTTCTGAGCATCTATTTTGGCAGGGTTCCAGAAAGTGTTAATCAGCTTGGAATTAGCCATTAGCTTAACTTCTGTTCTCAGTTACATACACCCAAAGTTACTGACTTCTGTGCCATCAAGAACAGAATTTAGCTTATTGGATCTAACAGCTGTCACATTGTGCTAAGTCAAGATAAATTAATCCGATTGACTATAACAGGCTCTTTGTACTGTGGCATGTTTACTTGAAAATCTCTGCTAATTTAAATCCTTCCCCTTGCCACGGACACAGTGTGCATACACTGTAGGCTCAGAAATTAGTGGGGATTTGATATGGGTGTTTCCAATAGCTGCTTAATATTTGAGAATGGATTTCAGTGCAGTGAAAACCGTGGTCCCTCCAAGTTTATTCTGGCAATGAATATTCTAGTTTGACCTTAGCTAAGAGGGTGAGTGATAAAATATAATAGAAAATGCTAACAAAATTAGAGCTGTTAACACTGGGAAGGGCGTGTCACAGTTGGATTTGATTCATAATGAAGAAATGTGTTCCCTAAATGGTACTAGAATCAGTAGCATTACACAAAAAAGCATTAACACCATACTGCTAACCTTAAGACCGTGAAGATGAAATCTTCTGTCATTATTGTTCAAAACTCAGAAGGAATGCAATCCTGTCCTGCCTTTTAGCATCTCCTTGTTTCAGCATGATATTTTTGTTGATGTTTTCAGCTTACAATGACAAGATTGTTGCGTTTTTGCGGCAGCCCAATATCTTTGAAATTCTGCAAGAGCGTCAACCAGATCTTACCAGGAATCATTCACTCAGGTAATAAAATTAGTGAAGTATACTATTCTTATTTCAGTACAAAACGCTAATTAGAGTTAGTTCCTTTCACTAAAATCAGCAGTGGAATATAGCAGGTTGTAGACTTTTGTCCTATTCAAACGTATTCCTAAAACTGTAAGAAATAGTTCTTTCTTGTATTTCTATGTAACTCCCAGTAATAAGGTTTATGAGAACAGAGGTGATGTGTTATTACCAAATAAGGTACCTACAATAAAATGTTTGGAACAACTGGCACAAGAGATTTGCTGATGTCTTCAGAATGTACCAAGACAGCTGGATGGTGCAGCAAATGTGCCCATTCATTTGAGTGTGTGTGCAGCTGGGACCATGAGGCAGAATGGCATTTGGTTTTGTTCATATCTTCTCAGTGCGCATTTACAGAAAGGCTGCCCTGACCTAATGACTTTGGAGGTAATTTTATATCAATCGGAATTTTTAGTGTTTCTCCAAAATTTAAAAAATGGGTATCTACAGGTTTTTTGCATAGTCCAATGAGGTCTGATGAAGGATGATTTGTTTGTTATATAGTGGTTATAACTCCCTCGCATGGGAGTTATAGACTCCTATAGACTAGGAATGATAAAAGGTGAAATTCAGAAAGCAGCAAGATCCCTCTTAAAGTGTATCCCACACAAAGACACTTCAGTTCATGGACTTGGGTGTAAAACATAGAATAACTAACAACTTGGATATTAGTGACTAGGACTCAAATGTCTATCAATTCTTCCTCGGACATTAAATTTAAAAAATACTTCTTGGGTGGTTGTAGTTTGTCCTGTGCAGAAAGCTGCCAGTGCAGCATTCTGTGTTCCAGGTGCCTATCCATGGCACATGCAGCACAGCACTGTTTTTCATGGCACATGCTGGCGCAGCAGCCAGCGCTGTTTTTCATTTTTTTCTCTTCGTTCTCATACTGTTATTTTTTAATCCCTTTTCCTCCATGTCCTGCAAATTCTCCAAATTTGCAAAATTCAACAACTTTTGAACATTTCTGTTTCACTGTTTCCCAAAGAATTGTGTTCTATCAAGTTTTCTGATGAGATTTCTATATGTTAAAGGTTTGTTTTACTCTTTAAATAAATTCTGGCTAATGAACCTGAAATCATATACTAGCAGAACACACGTTCTCTAGAAAATACAGAGAAAATGAGGAAAATAAAGCCTGCAGTTCCCAGCCTGTCAAAACACTTGCTATGGTGCACCCCTACCACTACAGGCAAGTTTGTCCCACGAGGCTTGGTTTGAAATGTGAGCAAACTAATCTGTTGGGAAATAGCATACAATTTTCTGATTATTAGTACTTTTACTATCCCTTTTTCCTTTCCCCGGCTGCTTGGCTTCCTTTACGTAAGGAATTATGTATGCGATTCCTGATAGCAATCGGAATGACATTTTCTTTATGTGTTTTGTGATTTATTTTTTTTTTGGACAGAGTTCAGACTGTTCAAAAGACCTGTTTGTATTATCACATTCTGCTTATTGTAGAACCTTGCTTCTTGGTTACAGAATCTTAATTTGCTACAAGCTGAGCCATTCTCAAGAAAAATGGTTTTCAGATTAAAAATGGAATATTGAAGTATAAAAGATAATAGTTTCTGTAACTCCTTGTTTCCTTGAGACTGTGTGTGCTTCTTCTGTATACTTACTTCATAAATAGACTGAAGATCTGTGTCTAACTTACTTTGCTTCAGCAGAATGATTAAGGGTTTAATGAATGTACGGTAAGGGTTTAATCAAGTACGATTGGTCAGAGTGGCCATTCTGTTAAGCTAAATCATTCCATTCTAGCCTTGGTCTTTGAAGTTTATATATTGAAGGTGAAGTATTTTCCATTATACCTCTCCTGTATTCTTCCAGAGCTGATGCTTCAGGTAACACTTCCTATGTTTTTATAAAGATCCCAATTACATTTCTCCTAGTTAGCCTTTTAAGACCCTGATTTAGCAAGTTATTGGAATCCACAACTATTTCACACATTGTGAGGCTAAGCAACTTCAGTGACATTGCCATAACACTTGATGAATTAAGACCTCAGTGAGATCCCACACCATGAATTCTCTGTGTCATTTTTTTTTAGTGTAGTGATCAGTACAACTGTCAGCAATCTGGTTTTTTTTTTGAGGACCTCAGTGCAATTGAAGTAGAATGATGATGATATTAAATATTATTATTACTATTATAATTAGTACATAGGAGAGGAGGAAATCGGTATTTGGCCAGTGGCAGAGGACAGAGATCATTTTAAAAGATCTCCAATTTATAAAAAGAATAAGAGATGTGATCAGAACTTGAGGGTCTATTAAAATATACAATGGAAATATATTACAGGTCCAAAGTTTTTGTTCAGAGGTTTTATGGTGGAGTGAGAACATTGTATTTACCATACTATTATTAAGCATATAGCAGAGATCAAATCTTACTGAAAGCCACCACAGATAAAACTGAGAGGCTGTTAAATATTGTAAAGGGCTTCAGGCAAAGGCATCTGTGATACATGAAACAGTATTTATATCTTAACAGCAGGTAAAACACATCTATGTTAGAATATACTATCAAAATCACAACTGTCATTGTTAGCTCTAAGAAGTCATGGATTGCATTCATGTGGAGGGCTGTGTATGTTAGCCCAGAAAATGTCCTTCTGGTTCCTGGCGTTGATTCTGGTTCCACCACTGATTTCTTCAAACCTTGCCTTTTGGGCACTGATGTAAATTGGAGTAGGTTCTGTAAGTGTCCAGACATCCCTGCCCGGGGCACTCTAGAGCCATGATTGCAGGTTGGCTTTGGCTCAGCGCTGTGCTAGTGGAGCTGTGGGGCCTCCAGCCTGAACTCGAGTCTTCACTGGCTCCAACCACAGCCTTGACAAAGCAGATGCTTGACTCTCAGGACCTCTCTTCATAGAGAAACACTGAATTACACACCTGCTACAGGCACAACTGCCACCCTGGCAAACTCTGGGCACAGTCTGGCTGTGCCCTTTTTCCACCCTTAAATATATTGTAATAGTGCAAGTTACCAGGGTATGTATGTTGAGAAAGTCCTTTATGCACTGTGATTTGAGAGGCAGATGGCAAGAAATTTGGTTTGGCCCTTTTGTTGAAACCGCTGCCCATGAAATGATGTGTTTCAGAAATTCATCTTGCAGCTTAAACTGCAGGCAGCTGCCACCACCAGCCTTGTTACAGTGTGGGTTGCACAGATAGTTTTTGACCATCCTCTTGTTGTTGATGTTAATAGTGGGATAGATGGACCTCTGAGCTGAGCCAGTGCTGCTGTCCTTAGGTGGAATTCTTTTCTGTTTGGTGATTTTCCTCCTTTGGAATTGAGACAGTTTTGTTTTCTTTTCCTCCTAAAGAATAAAGCCAAATTAGAATTTCTCTCTCCTGTACCATGATATACCATATGCTGGTTGGGAGAAAATTAAAATTATGTTCTTCCATTTTAGAATGCAGGAAAAACCTCTGAAGAGAAAATGAACAGGAATCAGCCAAGGAATTATATTTGATATAGATCCTAAAAACTTGTGTGTTACTATGCTCAGAGTTTAGGATGCATCGACTCTGCAATAGTGATCGTGCTGGGTCTGGGAAGAAGGGTGTGTGCTTGAGCGGGACAGGGGTGAGAAATAGCACAAGGATTTTTCTGGAAGATCTCTTAAATGCAGTGTGGCAGGAAAACATGTCTTTTAAAATGACAAGCATACGTTGTAATGTATGGCTTGTGTTTGTACAAAGGTTAAAAAAAAAGGCAGCACCTCTTTGAACAGTTCACTTTCAGAATAATAATGTCCTCCCACAGGGCTCAGCCTCCTCCTTTGAATTCAGGGACACAGCCAGCGTGAACTGGAAGGATTGACTTTTTGGTTTTTGTTTTCTTTTTTTTTAAAAGCCCAAGCATTGAAGAGATGAGGGCACCAGGAGAATCACTCCTCAGAACAAATTAGCTTTTTGACTGTAATATTTTCCTGCTCATATGGACATGGTGTGGCAGAGAAAAAAAATGGTTTCTGAAATACAGAAGCATAACCCAGAGGTTTTTATGATATACCCTGTACTTTTTCTTGTTGGTGTGGTATACATTGGTACCTTATTTGCAAAAGTTACTTTGGAAGTCTTTTTTTGCTTACACAGGGAGAAGATCCAGTTCATCCGGACGGAGGGAACACCTGGGTTGGTGCGTTTATCCAGTGATGCAGACCTTGTCATGTTACTCAGGTAGGCACTGCTGCTTTTGATGCAATATGGCATATGCTGTGGCAGCTGCTGAAGAGCCTTTCAGTGAGTAGTGGGTGCTGATTTAGTGACCTAGTTATTTCCCTTTCTGTACTTGGACTTGCAGCTGGAAGAGCTACAACTCAGGGGCCAGATTTTTTTATTTTCATCATGGTCAGTCTCTGGATGGTAGTTGGAGGTCACGTTTTTTCATAGGTATGCTGGAGCATGATGTTCTGTCTGAGGAAAGGCAAGTGCAAGATTGCTGTGCTTATCATTTATATGGGTTTGCCCAGATCACCTTTTATTGTCTTGTTGCATCCAGCTCTGACGTTGGGATAGGTGGTACATTTTAGACCTCTTTGCAAAATGTGTCTTTTTAGTTCTGTGGTTTTGGAAATCTGTATTTGTAAACATTGATACTTAAGATGTGGTTTTGTTACTTAATGTCTTGCTGCCTCTTTACTACGCCGTCAAGCATTGTCCCCTTTAATAAATGGGATGCTGTTACAGAGTTCAAGAAATGGGAAGCTGCTTCTTTATTATTTTTCATTTAAACAATTAACTCGAAAAATCAGGCAGATTGCTAGAATTGAACTCCTGTATCTTCATATTGTAGTCTCATCCATTGTAAAAGTGCATCAAGAAATTCACTTGAGTACATTTAAAATCAAATCTAGTGAAATAGGATTGGCATTAGTAGTAGTATTTTGAGATCAGGTTGCATAATAGTAATCCTTTCTGGTCCCTAAATCTCTGAATTAATTACAGCTATAAAAACTCCCTCATTTTAAAGCCATGCAGAAGCTTTTTAAAAATGCAAATACTGTTTCTTAATAAACCTTTCAAGATATTTGTTTTGATATATAATGCATGGGGGGTGGCACAGGTTTTAAATAGAAAAGTCTAGCTTCAGCTATTTGTTTTTAAATAAAGATTGCACGAATGATTTTATCATTGCTCTTTGACTAGTCTTTTTTCCCTCCAGTGTTCTGTTAACAGCAAAGACTGCAAGTAAGTCTTATAGTAGAAATAAAGCAAACTCAAAACTTTGACTGCAGTATTTGTTTTGTAGAAAAGTGTAATTAATTTTTAAGAGAAAAGTAATAGCCAGTGCCTCCATTGAATATCTTTATTATTTCCTTCAGATTTTATTTCTTTTAATCTACTTTTTTTTTTAAAAAAAATCTAACTGAGAAGTGTTGCTTGAGGATTTTCTTCACATTTTATTAATAATCTAATAGTGCCATTGCCCTGAGGACATATTATTGATAAAATATTATCTATGCATCCATTAGTTTCTTAAAATGTTGGATGTTAAAGCTCAAGACTGGGCTGAGATATTGTGAGCTTATGGTGAGTAAATACTGGTGTAGAATCAAAGGTGGGCTAAGTTAAAATAGTTGTGTACTGACATGATAAAATTTCTTTTTTTTACGATTATTTTGTCTTGGTGGATTTTTACTTTTAACAGTATCTTCCAGCAGGGTGTCATCATGACCCATCTCTATGAACCCTGAAATAAAATGCACTCTAATCATGATGACTCAATCTTCCTGGGGCTCTGGACACCTGGGTTTTGTATCTAGCTTGGCTGGTTGGATGACCCTGGAGAAGACTCCAAGGTCATCCATGCCTCTGTTTCTTCAGCTGGGGTGGTGGAGGAGGAAGATAAAATTGTCCTGTAGAGCATTCTAAGATGTAGTAAATAATTGGGTGGAATAACTGTTTCTGATAATTTCTATTGCTTGGGAACACTGTACATTTTTTCACATACTTCAGTAAATGTAAAGTTGTTACTAGCTTAAAAGAAAGAAACAAACCCCTATGTGTTTAGGGACTGAAGGAGATACAATGCATCACATTTTTAAAAATACTCTAAAAATGGCATTATGTTATGCTTCAAGTGTTAAGGAGAAAATATTTTTCAGTTTCTTCTTCCAAACATGTTGTTTAGTGTGCAACACAAATCATCATCTTAACTCTTCATTTAATCCAAGATTGAAGTAGTGGTTTGTATTTCATCACGTTTTCAGCATCAAAATGTAACTTGGAGGAAAAGAATGCATGGTCATGAATTTAAAAAGAACTGCCAGAAAATATTCGTTCCATAAAAACCTCATACAAAAAAAATTTTCTAGGTATCTGTTCAGTTAAAAAACTTAGTAAGGAAGATCTTTTATTTGACCATTACTTTCATTGGTTGAGCTCTATAGTAAAAGATTGGTTTGTGATTCTTTCTTTATCTCAATTTTTGAAAATAAATTTTATATATGATCTCAACAGTTTGTTCTTATCTGTGTAGTTTTTAACATCCAGCATAGGGTTTGACATCAGATCCAAACTGATATTAGATATTCTGTCTCTTTTTGGATTTACTTGTGTCAATTTTGGGGAAAAAAAAAGAAATTTTAATATAGATACAGACCGTGTATACATATGCAGTGATTAGGCTGCAAAATGTGTATTGTTTTTCTCTTAAAAGTTGTGTAGCAATTAACAGATGAAGCATGAAATAACTCAACCTGAGTAAACTAGATGTGAATCCCATTTCAGCAGCAGTGTTAGTACTAAAGATAAAATAAGGAAGTAACTTGTTACACCAACAAGCTTACTGTTTGATAGACTCAACAAGTTCGGATGTGACTCTTAATCCTGGAGGCTTAGAATGTTTGTCTCTGTTCCTGGTCTTTGTGCAGTATGGCAGATCTTTTTCCAGGAAAGTGTGACTAAGGTTATTGACCCCTTTGTCATGAAAACACAAGTTTTAAAAAACAAAACCAACCAAAAAACTCCATATACACCCCACCCTCCAATCCAAACAAATTTTAAAGATTATTAATTATATTTTCACCTCAAAAACAGATAAAGTGCTATATATAGTGATGTCCCACTAAAGTAGTTGTTACTGTTTTCTAGTAACTTTCAAGGTCTGATTGTAGGAATGGCAAAAAAATATTCTGTAGCACTCTTAAGCGTGCACGCTGGAAAGAAAGCAGGCTAGTAACTAAAGTTTTATTCATAGAAAGTGAAAAAAGCCATTCATTCAAATAAACATGTTCTTTCTTATTTGCTCCTTTTTACCAGCCTGTTTGAGGAGGAGATAATGTCATACGTGCCGCCACATGCCTTACTTTATCCTAGTTATTGCCAGTCCCCAAGAGGCTCGCCGGTGTCTTCGCCTCAGAACTCTCCAGGTAAGTTGCTCAGGTGCAGCCTCTGCAGGGACTATACAAGACCATTTCTCATGCTTGGTAAGGACCAGTTCCACATCAGCACTCCTGCTGCCATCCCCCATGTTGGAGAACAAACACAATAGAAAAATTATTTGACTATGATTTTTTGTTTGCTTTCCGAAATGAAATCCTTGGCAGCCTAGAGCCAAGAACCTGCTGTTCAGAAAGTATAACCTGTTCCTCTCTGTGATCTCCAACTTTTAGATGGGTAAAGCACCTTCTGTGTGGTCAGTGAGCTTGTCACTGCAGTACTTTAATTATGATGGTATCTGTAATATATTGCAGTAGAGCCAGTCCCCTAATATAGCTTGCATTGTGCTGCATGTAATGACTTTCCAACTTTCTGAAGATTCAAGTTCTCTTGCTCCGGATCTAGTCCAACAACAAAGATCTAATCCTATTTTTGAGCAAAGTCCACAAGTGTGATTGTATTTGGCTGCCAAACTTGAACATTTGCCTTGGGTTCACAATATGTTTTGCTGGTAGAAAAGATTGTAGTGTTACAACTTCAGAGGTTGTGATTTTGTTCTGACTTGTAAAACAAGGAAACTTGTTTTTCGTTGACGTGAAACAACTAAGTGACTGCTCATGCCAGGATCCTGATGCCTAAATAATTAAAATTATGAGTTGGAATAACCCTACATTAAAATGCTAGTGTTAATGGGGCTGTGGGGCAATGAGCGACAATTTTATATAAAGGCAGAATGTTGTCCCAAAAGATAGTATATTGCAACTGTCTGGAAATACACATCAGAGCGTAATGGAATTGATCACATATTAACTAATTTGTGGATCAGAACTAAAGTATTTCAAATATGAAAAGTTCCATTTGACCTCTGAAGGCTAAATACAGCAATTTGAAGTTTATAGGCGTTACTTTCTTAGTTTTCTCAAGAAAGATAATAGGTAAGTAAAATAAAATCACTGCAGTAAATCAGAAGTGGCTTAAGGAGATTTCTACAAATGTGTTATAAAAGTACAGATAAATGGAGAACATTTGGGACATAAGCAACTCGAGGTGGAATCATAGAATGGTTTAGGCTAGAAGGGACCTCCAAAGGTCATCTAGTCTGGCCTCCCCGCAGTCAGCAAGTTACCAACCCCCAACTAGACCAGGTTGCCCCGGGCCTCATTGAGCCTCACCTTGAATGTCTCCAGGGAAGGAGCCTCAACCACCTCCCTGGGTAACCTGTTCCAGTGCTCCACCGCCCTCACAGTAAAGAACTTTCTCCTGATTTCCAATCTAAACCTGCTCCCCTCCAGCTTAAAGCCATTGCCCCTCATCCTGTCGCTACAGACCTTTGTAAACAAGCTCTCCCCAGCCTTCATGTAGGCTCCCCTCAGGTACTAGAAGGCCACTATTAGGTCTCTCCTGAGCCTCCTCTTCTCCACGCTGAACAACCCCAGCTCCCTCAGCCTGTCTGGTAGTTCCAGAGAATAAGGAAAATTTTATCAGAAAAAGGTACTGTGATTTTCATTGGCATTTCCCAGTCGACAGTCATAAATAGCTTTGCCTTTCCAAAAAAACAGATCAAAAGCTACCTGAGTGGCAGCTTTTCCTGCTACTGGACATAGGACCTCTGTGGTACCTATTCAAAGAAACTACCTGAAGACCTTAATGATCCTAATGATTCTGCAAAGCAGCAAAATATAATACTCACATTTATTTGTGTTTTCAAGATATATATATGGTTTAGATATAACTATTTTGCTTTGTTGAAAAGAAAGGAAAAATGAAATTTGGGTGTTTGCACCTTATTTCCAACTGCTAACTTGGCGGTCTTTTATGAGTAAAAACAGTTTTGGCTTTCAGAGTTCTAATTTCCTCATTACTAGTATATGCACCAAAGCATGTTGGGCAGGGCTTCACTCTGACAAAGCCATTTCAAAATGCATTTGATCTTTAACATATGATATTCTTATCTATTCCTCAAAGCAGCACATAGTAAAGGATGAACAGTGATGGTTTTAGTCCTGTTCTCCTAAAAATTGTCTTCTCTGTTCTATTTCATAGAAAAATACAGAGAGGCCATTGAATCGCCCCGTCAGTCTGCGAGTATGCATGTTTGTGTTGGTGTATAAATGACTTTTTTGAGGAGAAATTGTAAATAGCCCATCATTTCTATGAAGGCTCTGTGGTTTTTTTGTCAGCTAAACTGACTGTGTTGCACTGCACAAGGTTGCGTGTTAAGGATCCCTTGTTCAGATTGGGCACAATCAGTTGTACTTTCTCTTTTGGGGAAGAGGAATAGTCATGAAGCTACTCGTTATATCTGCTTTAGAATACTACCTCTTTGAAAATCAAATATGATTATCACATCACTGGCATTTTTTAGCTTTTCTATTAACATCTTTTGTTCCCAAGGCGGAAGTAATCACTCTAATTGCCCAGGAATTTCTTGGCAATGCATCTGATTTGCAATGAGGACTTGTCATGTGCTGACAGAATAATATACTGCTGATTTCTGAGCTGTGAATTAATGTGTTGCCAGGTTTATGTTCTGCAGTATCTCTCAGCAAAAACTTCCTTCAGGGGTTAAGATTAAAGTATGCTTTTGTTGTGGTTTTTTTGGTGACTATGTTTTTGTACCTGCTTTGGCCCAAAGCGAAATAAACAAAATAGGTGAAAAAGGCCAAAAAAGGAAAAGGCTGTTTACAGTTTCAGGTTCCTGTAAGTTTTCTATAGAACATAGCTGAGTATACCTTTCAAAGCCCTTGATGCCCTCAGTAAAAGAGAATAACCACCATACACATTAATCAGTGACCATTATTTGTTTTCCCAGAGGCGTCATGCATGTTGGAGCTCTGAGGATTCCTTGACACTTTCTATTCCTCCCACACGTCACTCTAAGCCTGTAACAAGTGGCAAGTGTCTTTCTGGTCAGACAGGTCTTTCAAAGACCTGTAAATGGCATTCAGTGTTAATACTGATCTCACTTGTTGCTGCTCTGATCTCTGCAGAGAAATCGACTCTGCAGCTTCTTCCAGCAGCCACTTCCGCAGGATGTGCTCGTCACCTTTGCCGTCAGACCCGTATGCTCTGTGGCTGAGCGAGCTGCTCTCTTTTCCCCTGGTCTCTGCCCACAGGCTGAACAAATACACGTCCTCTTTCTTTCATAACCTGAAACGTTGCATTCTCACGCCGTCACCCACAGTAGCAATAAATGATTCTGTATTGGCTTAGTTTCTTACAGGGAGCCAAAAGAAAACTTGCATAAGGAACTGATTGTCACTTAAAAGAGAGAAGTCTGTATATGCTTCTAACTCGTTGTATTTACAGTGCATTATGAGCCTGTTAGATGACCCCCAGTTGCAGATAAGTAGTTGACAACCTATGTATACTGTAGGACATGAGAAATTTTAAATGTCCTCTGAGTTTGTGGCGGATGTCTACACAGGCATGCAGGCATGTTAAAAAAAAATAGGGGTAAAAAGAGAAATGTAAAAAGAGCTAGGATTAACTGCTTCTTTGACACACTGTCTTTTAGTCAAATGAATTGAAGTCATTTATCCAGGGAGGCAGTAGAAATTTTAATGGTTGTAATATTGAGAATAGGTCAGACTAAATACCTAGTTTGTATATTCTAGACCTGTGCATGCAGATGTGGGGGTATGCCCTTTTTTTGGCAAACAGATCTCATCTCTTCCTGCTTTTAAGAAATAGACCCCCAAAAACAGTTTTTAAAAAATAAATTCACTTGTATGACCATCATATATGTTTCTGCAGTCACACGTGAAAAGTTCCAGGAACCTAAATTTGATGGTCTTTCCATTTTGCCAATATTTTTCTTCCTTTTACTTCTGCAAGGAAAAGCTTCTACTAGGGAATTTCCAAAAGTCTTCCTTCTTCAGCTTGATGTATTCAACAGGGACAGAGTCTGTTTATGCTTCATTTCTGAGTTCCTGGTTTTTGTGATAATATTAAAAGCAGAACAGAGCAGATCATTTATTGCATGAGCTATTTTAAAGTTTATACATAAAGTGTATGTGACAAACAAAAGTTAAGTCTTTCCAGTTGATTGCAATGTTTTTTCAGTCCATCTCCTGCATTGACCTGGATTTGCTCTTTTAAGAGTTACTTTAGAAATACGATACTATTGGAAATGAACAATCAAGAAGTCTTGGATGCAGATCAGATTTGAAGATGATGTAGTCTTTATAAAAAGTGACTAAACCAAACATATACTAAGTGTTTTGCTATTAAGGAGTCTTTTCAGTGGAGGATGGGACATAAATAATTTCATATCACTACAGCTCATTTTTTGCTTATTGCTTCCTGCAGGTACTCAGCGTGCCAATGCCCGAGCTCCTGCTCCTTACAAAAGAGATTTTGAAGCCAAACTGAGGAACTTTTACAGGAAGTTGGAGACTAAAGGATATGGACAAGGCCCAGGAAAACTGAAGTATGTTGAAGAATCTCATGAAACCGGATTTGTTTCTCAGGCAGCTTGCCTTTGCCTTGCACATCTACAGGCTTCTTCCCACTGGAAGGAATGCAGATGTTATGGTTACCCTTGCACTTCGGGAAATACAAAGCCTGTCATAAAAGACTTAGTGCCAGCATGTGATTCACAGCAGAGGATACGACAAGATCTGAGCACTTCTTTTCTATGTTTCTTTCAAGTGTATTTTCATACAAATATTACTATTACAGTGGCAAAAAGTGCTTTGGGAATTCTTCTATTGCAGCAATTGCTATGATTTAAACACTTACATTTTCTCGCGTCTCTTTCCATTGAAAAAACTAGATAGGCTTATCTTTTGTACATCATTGCCTGTATTGGTATCACAATCCTCTTTAATAAAGAGGAGTCATAAAATTAAATGTTATTAAATTCTAATGATTGCCTTAAAATAACTAATATTTTAACTTTAGCACTCTGAATGCTAGAGTGCTTGGAGTGAGGTCTTCCCTGTTCAATTTATTTGGTAATTGTGTGATTACATGCTGTTGTGTTAGGGATCATCATCATAACATACTTTCATTATTTTATAAATTATTTATAAATTGTGCCAGCTATTAAACTATCATAGCTTGATACCCTCATAGTAGCCATGAGGTACTAGAACTTTATTTCTTAACCATTTCTTCTATTAGAATGGGGTGGGTAGGTTTTTTTTTGTTACTTTTATTCCCTCCAGTCGGTCACTTACCACATTTTGCAGGAATTTGTGCAGAGCTCAGACTTCATCTGTGTGAGTTTGTTGAAAGTTTTCCGCAACTGAAATGGAATTAAAACAGTATTGTTTAGACAATCTCAAGAGGAAGGGCTTGGATGTTGTCTGCATGTAATGTACTGATATCTCAAACAGCTTAATCTATGAGAGTTTTGTCATGATTGCTTAGCCCAGTAGCTGGCAGAAGAGGATGGCATTTGCTATGTGTAAGAACCATTACATTTCTTGCACCTTTTTTCCCTGACCTATTTGCCATCACGCTGTGGATTTTTAAGCAGAACAACAGCTTGATTTTCTTAATAGAAGTTTTCTCTGGGTTTCTTTCCAGGTATACTCTGATCTGCTCCCTTTATTCAAACCAGCACACCTTGCATACTGCTTGGGTCCTCTTGTTGCCCAGGTACCTTGCTGGTTCCTGGCCTCTCTGCTTCTGTGTTCTCTGCAGGGTAGCAGAGTGCAATCACTGACTGATCTCTGCACAAGCAGCAAGGCCAGCAAGGGCTTGGCAAGAGGCTGTGAGAAGGGGTAAGCTGCCTCTCTGCTGTGCAGGGAGCAGCAGCTCCTGGCTTCAGTCTCACTGAGTGAATGCACACGTAAGGCAGTATTTGAATAGAAGGCAAGCTAAGTTTCAGGAAACTAATTAAACACTTTTTTTTTTTTTTGGCAGAAGATAAAATGTTTAAGTAAGGAGGATTCTTTCACCTCTTATTTTAGATCTTAATGACACTTCCTCACTTTCACGATTTTCTTTTAGAAGGTACATTATATTTTCACATGCGATGCTTCAGTCTGGTTTGGTACAAGCAATTGCCATTCCTTCTAGACTTTTTACCCCTTCACACTTACACGGGGGATAATGTAGGGAAATGTGATTCTGAAGTTACCATTCAGTGACTTTCCCATGGTTTTATCTTTTTTCCTTGCTAGGAGATTAATTTTTACATAAAAGTTTGGATTCTTGCTTACAGTAAGACTGATTTAGAGGCCCAGCTTTACAAAAGGTTTTTAAATTTAATGAAAATGCCCACTTCAGGACCTTTCCTATTGAAGCTTTTAATTTAAGGAAGAACCAAGGTACAAGCCATAAAACTACACTTCTTTGTAGGAGAGATATTTCATTGAAATCTCAAGTAGATCCTTGAGGGAGATACACTAACGGACAGAAACCACCTTATCTGTATCAAATTATCCAGCAGAAGCCTGTATCTCTATGAAGTCACCCTGTTAACTTGCAGTCTAAATAGGTGTTTCCAACTCTGGTTCACGCTCATGAATTTTTGTTTCAAAATTATTTTGCTCTTCAGATTAATCATCAGGAGAGATCACTTGCTAGAAGATGCCTTTAACCAGATCATGGGCTACTCAAGAAAAGACCTGCAGAGAAATAAACTCTATGTCACGTTTGTTGGGGAAGAAGGGTGAGTAGAACAAAGAAAAATGTCATCTCAAAACTCAGTGTGTCTTGCAGCTGCTGTTTCACCCAACTTCTTGTGGTCTAGAGTGAAAAGAGGAAGGATTACAGTCAGGAAATGCCACATACATAAGCCTAGAACATACAGCTGTTCAAGATGACTTTTTAGGCATTGTGAAAGGCATCCTGCCTTTGCAGAAGTAATGCATGTGTTTATGTGAATTTTCACAATAGTTGGTGTATGTTTCAGAATGTTGCTGGGAAAGCAAAGAAAAAGCAAACAGCTTTCTTGTGTTATTCATATTTCTTTTCTTGCAGTGCGGACATTATATCTTCAGTGTTTGTTAAAAGACAGCTACCATTTGTTAGAGGAAGGGTGCTTCAAGAGTAGGCTAGAGGCTTAATCTTTAATTCAACTCCTGTCCGAGGCAATGGGAGCTGAAAGCCCTCAGTGGTACAGGAGGTGTTCGCTGCCTCTCCAGGCCAGGGCCTGTATCACAAATAAAAGCAACTAGGCTGTTGCTAGTTGACAGATAAACACAAATATTACTGTCACTTCAGAGAACACTCAGTCTGTGTCTAGTGAAAGTCTAATGTGTTCCTGGTTGTGAGATGTGTGTCGCAAAGCAAGATGTGGTTAGATTTTCTTTGCAGGTGAAGCTGGAGCCATGTACTATTTGCCTCTTTTGTCTCTTGACCCCTTTGTCAGATCTTAAAGCCTGTTGCCTTAGACACAAATATTTTTATTGACGTATTTCATGAATGTATTTGTAAATACATTCAAAATTTCATTCCTTGATATTTAGGAAACTCTAGCACACAGCTCTTGGAATTCTGTAGTGTGCATTATTGCCAGGCGATGTGAGTCTTTAAAAGAGCTACGTTGTAATAGAAACATCCCGTACAAGATCAGATAAAATGAATCTGTCTTTGAAAACCCCTAAATCCTGTTGTTTGTTTAAAGTGCTTAGTGTTAATAAGGACTCACTGAAGTCTTAAAATAAAAAATGTTGACAGCTGAGAGCCAAGTGTGGACTTGTTCATATAAATAATATCACCATGCTGTCTGAGGGAACACTCAGAACTGGAATGACAAGGCTGGCGCAGGATGAGATTACACTATATTGACAGAGCAGGGTGGGGATGCAGGAGCGAGGCCTGTCTTACACAGCCCTACCAGCCTTTACTTTCACAGCTACAACCTCAATTCAGATTTAAAAATGAAAGGAAAAATTTAAAAATCATACATGAGATAGAGATTGATCCAGATAGACTGTCTCCTTTCATCAGACATCAGGCTTTTGCATGTCATCACTCGGTACAGCGAGATGAAGAGCGACCTGGAAATGGGGGTGACACATCCTGTTCCCATTATATACAGCTTTACACAAGACTCTCTTAATGGAAAAGAATGAGTTAATTAAGAGCAAAGTCAAATTAAAATGACATCAATTCTCTATTTACAATTCTGTGTTTTGAATGAAGAAAGGATGTGTGCAAACAATATTGTTTCATCAGAGATGGTGCAAGGATATGTATCACCTCAAACTATTTATTTGGCTGGGTGTAGAAAGACAGGTTGGGGTGGAGGAGAGCAGAACGATGAAGAAGAGGAATACTGAAAGTTAATTGTTTCCTATTTGCTTCTCCTTTTTCTTTTTTAATTTTTTAAGTGGGAGATTGCTCTTGCATTTCTTTTCCTCTTAGTGCAGAGGTGTAAGTCTTCAAGTTGTGGGTAATGAAATTCTTACAAATGAAAAGATTTTAGTAACTATTGATTTGTTAATGTATAAATTAGTAACTAGAGCAACTCAGGCATAGTTACTTCCATTCATATGATTTTTATCTAAGTCTCATAATGTTTGGTATCTTCCTGGAACCTTCAATTTCTACAGTCGTGCAGTTGTCTTGCTAATTTAGTGTTACATTCATACTTCATGTGGTGATAAATGAAGAAAATTTTGATACAAAATATACAGTTCCTTTGAAGTTATTTTCCCTAAATTCTATTAACTATTAGCAGAAGCTGCCTTACACTTAAGAATGGTAAATCTGAAGTATTAATGGTGCTTCCTAGGAGACATGAGTCATGTTGCCAACAACATATTACTCTACTCCTGAATACCCAAGTGCCCCACAGTTGCAGCTGTTGTGTGGTTGCATACCTCTTGTATGAAGTTTTCTCACCCTTGTGCCAAGCCTTTAATTGTGGGATAAATCTGACTGGCAGTGTGGGACTCTCCTGATTGATTTATTTAACATGACTCACAGTAACCCTGTGTACAGAAGGATCTGTATAAAATGGCTGGTAGGCAAGCACATAGTTTCTGTTTTATCTTAAAATTTCATAGTGAGTCTGATTCTCCCAGAACTTTGCAAGAGTCTTCCAGATGACCCTTTACTTGATCCTGGTATTTGTGCCAAAATTGAAGCCAAACAGTCCATGATACCAAACCATTTTGGTGATGTTTTTTTCCTGCAATTTGAGGATGGAATCTGTCCTTCTTGCCAGGGTAAAGATCTGTTTCAGTACTTCACTTCTAAAGCTTAACAGAAGTGAAATGCTTCTAAATGACTGAAGGGAAAATGGCTTTTATTCAAAAGAGGAAAAAAGCTTTGTCATCAAGTTGATAATGGTACCTAACTTTACTTTCCTGACAGCTTCATCCTCAAAAACAATTCTCATCTATGTTTGTCTTCTGTAAAAGTTCAGGAGCCAAAACATTAATAGCCAAAGTCCTATGTTAAAGCTGACCTTCTCTGTGATAATTCTGTCCATGTGTTGTCTTAGTACTAAAGCAAGTCTTTCTTAAAAGTCAAGTCTGAAACCTCCAATCTATAGAAGGTATATCTTTATAAATCATTGGTTTGATTCTAGACATCTTTTGCCCACAAGAATATCTCTAGTTTTCTGTCTTCTGTTTTCCAACTCTACCAGACCATAAACTTCATACTTATTTTATTGGTGACCTGCAGCATAATGTCAAAATTCAATCTCAATGCTTTGTCAGCAATGATTTGTTAATGATTCAGGAAAAAGAGGTTATTTAGATTCCTTGTTCATTAATACTGGAGTCTTGAAAGAGCCAAAAAAAAAACCAAAACCAAACAAAACCCCAAACGACCAGAGGAAGTGTACTCTCTGAAAGACATTTAAATGCACTCAAGTTTGGAAGACAGACAAGAAAATTTAGACCAAGAAAATAAATCACTGAAGTAATCTTAGATTATATTGTTGAAACAAAACAGAAATATTATCCTTCAAATTGTCCTATTGTTGCAAATCTGCAAAGATAGAATTGTTCGTTGTTCATTAAGCATTGTTCATTTTCATTCTTCATTTGTCAGATGCAGATAGATCTCATGCTGGCTGTCTTCATCTTTCCCCCTGCTGCCAATTATTTGGTAATATTCCTGTGGCAAAGAGGCCATTACAGCTGAAGCCAAAATTTTTGATGAGAACAGCCTGCATAGAGCACTTCATTCCAGTCCTCCAAGCCATTCCATTTCAGAATAGCCCTGTGAGGATTTCACATACCTTGGCATTAAGCAATCTGCAGGATAAGGGCTCTGGTTAAAATCTTACGAAATTTTAATTAAAACATAGCTTAAGGAATGTAGATTCAAAAAAAGAATCTCTTTGCACACAATGAATGCTTTATAGTAATGTCAGGTTTCTCTTTAAAGGTTGGACTACAGTGGACCCTCAAGAGAGTTTTTTTTCCTGGTGTCTAGAGAGCTCTTCAATCCGTATTATGGTTTGTTTGAATATTCAGCCAACGATACCTATACAGTACAAATAAGTCCCATGTCGGCTTTTGTAGACAATCACCATGAGTGGTAAGAATTATTTTTCCTTTTTCATGTATGTTTTCTGTTGTTCCCACTTGTGGACAACTGCTCATATCTGCTCAGACATATAACACAGAAGCGGATCTTTTTAACCACCAGCAAAATAATTGCATTTCTTTAGACTTTCCTGATTTGTTTTCTCTTGCGGTTTTAAATGTTCTTATTTCTCACAAGGTCAGCAAAACTATGATTTGGAAAGTGTACCATGGGATTGTCTCACAACACAATTCACTGCATTTCTTGTACATTAGTAGTCATTTCATGAAAGCAGTATTAGCCTCTTGTGCATGGGAAGAAGAAAAAAAAAAAACACCAAAAGTGAAACGTTGGCTTTTTTTCAAGTAAGGAGTTTAAGGGAAAATTCAGACAAGTGTTACTGTATGTAATTTGTTTGAGTCTTCCTAAAGACTACAGAAGTCTTCTCAGGGAAAAAAACCCAACATACCTATTGGAAGGAAATCTGTGGAGGTATCTTGACTGGGGTCAGGGAGAAGACTGCTGATCACATAGCTCTTAAGTCAAGTCTGTACATACACAAATAATTCTAAAATATTTATTAAGGTTTTTTATTTAATCCCAGTTTCACAATTATAAGACAATTTAAATCACCCTTAGTAGATTTAAGCCACGGCATCACCATAAATCTGTAAAGCTGTACTATGAATATTAACACAGAATTCTGTTGTATAGGTAGTTAGATTACAGTAATAATGGAATGACAGCTGTTTGTGATGGATATGTACTGAGTTCTTATTTGCTGGAAACCAGTTATGAAGAATCAGTATCAGAAAGGAATCTCATTACTAGTTTTAAAACTTAATAGAAAATTAAGTGGTTGCCTGCATCCAATTCAGTTAGTTGAAGCAACCTACCTGTTGAACACAATACTGTAATAATAGATGGCATATGCTGTATGGGATTCTGGCAAAAAGGGAAGGAAAAAACCTTACGTGTTATAGAGCTTCTGAAAATATTCTGTATTCATCCCTCAGTTCTGCAATACTGGACCCAGAGACCTTGGGTGTGAGGGAGGCATGACCCCCTCTTTTTCTGGGACTGCTGGTACCAGCGACAGCACTGGTCTTGTACAGCCTCAGGGGGAATTCAGAGAATGCAGCTGTGACAAGTGCAGGAGAGGGCTGTGCATGTCACATCCTCATCTTGCAAACCCTGCGTACAGGCAGGTATAATAAGGGCCTAATCTTTTCAAGAAAAATACTGCTGGGAATGCATAAACAGAAAGTTTAAGAAGTGTTATTTTCTTTTAAAAAGAATACTAGACTTAAATCTAGTTCCAGAGATACGGAGGATTTTTCACAATGGATCTTTATTCTCATGGGAATATTTGCAAAGACCTTACTATTTCAAAGCTGCTGCTATCTGATCTCAAATCTGTCAGACTCCTTCCCTACCCTCCCCAACCTTCCTTACCCACCTGA
The DNA here is from genome assembly GCA_004320125.1 of Scolopax mira. NCBI lineage: Eukaryota > Metazoa > Chordata > Aves > Charadriiformes > Scolopacidae > Scolopax > Scolopax mira. Next base: position 21,072 of record BJBW01004801.1, read on the forward strand.
CAAAGGGAAGAGAGGGGAGAGGAGACAATGATTTAGACCCCATTGACATAGGACCAGAGAGCACTGTGGAACATACAAAAGCTTCAAGCTGCTATTCATGAAAATATATAGAGAACTTCATAATCACCAGTCAAAAGAGAGAGCAGAAAAGACAAACAGCAAGAACATCAGGCTGGGAAAGGGTATAAAAAACATTTGGCCTCCCAGTAACATGAAAACAGGTTAATCTTATATAGGGGTACGTGAAGAAAATAGACAGTGGCTACCATTTTGGAAGATATGCTTTTATAAAGAGGCTGGTCTGGCAGGGGTTGATGGGGTTAATACAGATTTGACATTTTTGAGAAGTTGCAACTTAGGTATCTGAGGGATTTTCCACACCCTGCAGACTTGCATTTTTTCTGTGCCTTACTAAGAATCTAAAAGAAACACAAGAAAAAAAAGAAAAAAGCGACAACAAACAAAAAACCAGACATAGCTATCTGATTTTAAAATGCTGTTTGGAAATATATGTAAGTTTTGATGACACAGCAGTGTACAAACCGCAAAGTTTCAGTATAACAATTGTAACTCTTTCTCTTCCAGGTTCAGGTTTAGTGGTCGAATTCTTGGTCTTGCTCTGATACATCAGTATTTGCTAGATGCCTTTTTTACACGGCCTTTTTATAAAGCCCTCCTCCGAATGTGAGTACAATTGTCCTGTTTCCTTTTTTGTTTGGCTCCTTCCTCATGGGTGATGCCATTTTGTGTATGGATAAATTATGATATTCTATCATCAAGTAAGATAGGCTGTTACTTATAACTTAATCACTTTATTTCAATCTAGGATTTATTTTTTTTAAAGTTTACTTGTTTCTGCTTAATAGCCAGTTACCTAGTAACTCAAAATGTTGTTTCTGATTGCTATGAAAACCTCTTGTTTTGTTTTAGCCACATTATCAGCTTTCTTCTACAAAATCTTACCTTTGAAATTGTACAATGAAATGTCATAGTTTTATTCCAGATATTAATTAGATTCTTATTCATTTGTCTTATAATGGCTCACAGGATAGGATTTGAATCACTTTGTATCTTAGACTGTAAATACCCATTCTGAGGTAGACCGATTGTGGTAAATCTCCATTTTAAGGACCTTTACTTTGATATACTTTAGACTTCATTTTCAGAACTACTACTCCTGTTCTTGCTGAAACAATGAGAGCAGCACTTGCTTAGCATGTCTGGAATTAAGACCTAATGAACCTAAAGTGCTTCACTCTTTGTCTTCTATTTGAAAGCTGTTGTTGAGAAGTCTGAAAGGATATTTCTTGTATAAAACATCATGCATTCTAGTAGTGCACTAGGAATGGATGCATTGCTCCACACATGTATTTAAAAGTACTTAAATGCTAGCAGGATCATTTTAATAAGAATGAGGATTTAGCTCAGGTGGACTTTAATACCAGTATTATGTGACTGCCAAATTAAATTAATTGTTTAGCTTGGCGGTTCTCTAAACAGTGAAATTAACACTTATGGCGTGACCACCTTTGCACACAGCCTAATTCATGCAGCATCTCCATCTAAGCCCTGGACCTTCACTTTCCTCAGAACTAATGAGCCATCCAGACTTGGATCCATCAACTTGGATGTAGGGGCTGGCACTGCAGGGTGTCACTTAAACTGCACTTAAGCATCTGACTAAAAGTACAGGGCTGCCTTCTGACTTTATACAGGCCCAAGAATAGAAACAGGCAGGGAACCCTGCAACTGAAAAGCACCTTACTTAATGGGTATAGTTTGAGAAAACCCATAACAGCATTTTGTCTTTTAGACAATTATTCTATCACCTGATGACCCCTCCCCACCCAGGAGAGGGAATCAGGGAAAGCAAAGAAACACGAAGGTTGAAATATAAATAGATTTAATAGGATAAGACTGAATAATTAACAACAATACAAAAGAACCAATTTTAATTATTAAGTGGAAAATTAAGTGGAAAATTATCCATTGTCCCTACACCTGTCAAGATTTGAAAACACTAAGACCTTGAATCCCACAGGGCCTAGCTGACTATAAAGTAAATATTTTCATACATTCACACTCTAGAGTCTTCTAAAAGTGCAGTTTTCCCCCGCATTAGAAGAAAAGTTAGTTCTGTGTCATTCAATCCTGGACGTTAATGAATAGCCCAAGTGTCCTATTTCACAGAACAGGATTTAAGGAGTTAAGAAAAATGGTGGAAATTGCCACCATGGTATTAAATATTATTAAGAGCTGACATCTTCAAAGCTTGGAGCAGTACCTCTTAAAGACAGCAAGGGGCAGTTGGATTTACAGGTTGGATTTGTAAAACAAGGATCAGGTAAGGGGAAATACGGCAAAAAGTAAAAAGATGTTTTTGAGGTACACAGGGTATCTGCATGGACTTCTTTGCACAAAGAAGAGATGAGGAAGGTGGCAATGTAGTCACATAACCAAAAAGGATAGTAGTTGCTTGTTATAAAACATACTATTTCTTTTAACATTTGATTTTTTCAATCTATGTATTTCCATCGTTCCAAAACATTCTTCACAGGAAACATGGGACAGACTCCTCATAAGCCTAAAAAGATACATGTCTTCAAATTAATAAATTCTGGAGTTTTGTATGTTAACAAAACCATTTTCTGTTATAAAGTAACTGCTATTACTAAGCAAATAAGCAGATTTACAGTAGCGTCTTCTTAATTCTATTGATTTTTCTCTTGGCTCCAATTCTGAGTCTGCTTTTCAGGACTGTCCTATCTGAGTTTATTTACTGAGCACATGTTACTGCTGTCATCTGTATTTGTGTGTTTTCTTCTTCTTTATGTTAGACTCTGTGACCTGAGTGACCTGGAATATCTCGATGAGGAGTTTCACCAGAGTTTGCAGTGGATGAAAGACAATGATATCCATGATATCCTAGATCTCACGTTTACTGTAAATGAAGAAGTTTTTGGGCAGGTGTGCAAGATTCTTAATTTAATTTCCTGTGTGTATTCTACTGTTAGATAAACATTTATTTGGAAGAATGATTGCCATTCCATGCTGATTTTCACCAGTTTTTATAAAATTATGGTTGATGAAAACAATGTTGAAATCTAAGGAGGAATTATTATTTGTAATTGGTCAAACATGTCTTTCTGATTAAGGAGATTTTCTGGAGACTGAAATATCAAAATTCTGGATTGCTGTGGTGGAGATAGTTTACCTGAATTTAATTGCAGCAGAGTTAGTATTCAAAGATATTACACCACCTTTCTTACGATGTTATTTAGAAGACTTCACTACTTTAATCAATATAAAGATTGTTTCTTTCTCTCAGCTTATTCTTCATACTCAATATGAAGATTCTTCAGACTAAATGGGATTTTAAAATTGATTTTATTGAAAAATAGATTTGTTGTATGTTCTCTTATTTCATATATTCCAGTTCACTAAAGTCAGTCTTGGGTAGTGCTTTTGAGGAATTACTTCAACTTAGAAGTTTAAATTATTATAATTATTTCATTTGTCTTTATAATACTCTGTTGTCATTTGGTCATTTTTTTCGCAAGATCACAGAACGGGAATTAAAGCCAGGAGGTGCCAACATCCCAGTCACTGAAAAGAACAAGAAAGAATACATAGAAAGAATGGTGAAATGGAGAATTGAGAGAGGAGTTGTACAACAGACAGAAAGTCTAGTTCGTGGTTTCTATGAGGTAAAAAAACTCCAAAATTAAATTTACTTTCTTCCTTTATCCTCCCAAAATATTTTTCTCCTTATATACATTTCCCAAATATACAGTCCCCAAAAGCAATACATGTATAATCAGAAGTATCTTTACACTACTGGGGCTGGGGTGTGGAGGGGGAGGGTATCATTTTTAGTCATTCACTATGGCTATATATGTTCTTTAAACTGGAAAATATTATTGGTCACTATTTGTATGATGAACAGTGAGCACTTGCTAAAGTGACCCATTGGGCCTTTGAGGTTTTGTATGTGCATGCCCTACTCAATGTAACACAGTAGACTGTGTATATTTTCTCTCACTTGTTTTAACATGGATAATTAAATTGAATGTATTAAACTTAATCGGTCCTAAAATAAGAAAATATTATTTGCCAATAAAATTCTCTCCAAATCACTCTAATGAAACTGAATGGAACTAAGTGGAAGAAAAAGTACATTTATTTGCTTTTAAAAAGAAAAAGACCTTAATCCTTTTATTTGTACGAGAAATGTTACCTGATAAATGTCTTAGTAGCAGACAAGCCTTTTATGGGGAGGCAAAAATCAATAAATTAAGAAACGTTGCTGTGCATTTTATTTCCTTTCACAGGTGGTTGATGCAAGGCTCGTGTCTGTGTTTGACGCCAGAGAACTGGAACTGGTTATAGCTGGAACAGCAGAAATTGACTTGAGCGACTGGAGAAATAATACAGAGTATAGAGGAGGTAAACTTAATTTTGATTTGTTCACTGAGGGTGTTGGGGGCCCTGGGATTACCCAGGTTCTAAGATACTGAAGAACTATCCCATGAGATACATCTTCAGTATCTTCTGAATTTCTGTGTTTAATTCTGTGGTAGAAGAAGATAATTTGACAATTTTAGTTTGCTTCATGGCCTCCCCATGCAGCTCTTCCCTTACTGTTTTTGTCTGGACAGCAGAACAAAGCAGTCTTCTCCACAGAAAGTAGTGTGCTCTCCTGCACACTCATAGAGTACTACCCAGACACTGGAGACAAATGGAAATGGTACCATTCTTAGTGGGATCTACCTCTCTTCCACTCTCACAGATTATAGGAAATTAGAAGTAATCCCAGTGACTGCAGGCTGGCAGTTAAGATAATTTGAGAACAATGGAAGATCTAGGAACTACTTTGAAGAGAGCATCATTTGTGGCTTCAGATACATAAAAAGCACAGCATTGGAATATTTCAAGAATTGGCATTCCTGTTAGTGATTGATTAATGGGAGAAATGCTTGCAAAAGAGATTTGACTTCTAGTAGATTAATTCTCTGCCTTTAAGATTTTTAATCATTTCAGGAGTAGTTTTCTCACAGCTCCTGTCTTTTGCTGCAGTTGGATAAGACATTCAGCATTACTGTGACTAGGGCTGAACTAGGAAAAGCTTCCTAACTATTTTCTCAATCACTTTTCTAGCTTCTAAAGGCTCTTCTTATTTTAACAGGTTATCATGACAATCACATCGTAATTCGGTGGTTCTGGGCTGCTGTGGAAAGATTCAATAACGAACAACGACTAAGACTTCTACAGGTAAGACAGCTAATGTGTGTAGAAATAAGTCTGCAGTGTTAGATGCTAAATTATTTCCATCCAGGCATGTGGCATTGATGCTGCCTGGTGGGAATGGTTTTACAATCCTCACAGACTTACTGTAATAATTCTTAGTGACTGAAGCTCACAGCTATTTTTATAGTTTTCTGAGTTAAAAATACATTTTAAGATAAAGGATCTGATGTCAGTAATCCTTTACTGTTGTGTAATTAAATGTACATTAAGACTAGTAAAGATAGAAAAGGAAAACTGTGTGACTGGTTGGATCATTGGGTAGGTATTTTAACAATGTTTGTACAGTTTAGGAAGGAGACAGCTTAGATGGAAGTTAAAGTGCCTCAAATTAGAAAACGTGAAAATCAGTCCAATTCCATTTTCAATGAGTCAGCCTGCAGAAGCCCATCATGCTGGTGATAAAGGACAAAAACCTCTCAACAGAGGAATATTTATATGTGTAGGTTTACTATTGAGTTGGGTTTTTTTAATTCAGGTTACATTCATCATTTCAGACAAACTCCTACCCCAAACCATACCATACTCTTAATCTATTATGAAATCCACTGTTCTTAACAATTCAGAATTTGCATCTGATCATTGATTTACCTATATGAATATGATGAGTGATTTCTTTAATTTGTTTAAGTGCTTTAAAAAGGTCTGTAAAAAGCAATGTGGGACATCTCATTTGGTAGAAAACAGAGATGTTCATATCACATCTTATGTTCATATCACATCTGTCAGTCAAATGTTTTTATCACATCCAGATCGTTAAAAATTAAGTAGTTTCTGATTTGTCAAAACCCATGTTTGATCCATGGCAGATTCTAACTAAATCTGCTCAACAGACAGCTTTTCAGCAAATATCAATGGGCATTCTACCTAACCTTCAGAATTTAGTCCTTTTCTCAAAGTATTTAGTAACTTCAAGATATGAAATCCACATAGCCAAAAAGGTATAACATAAAGGCATTACCATAGATTGTTACTTTTATTAATTAGCTCTTAATGCAGAAAGAAGACAGTAAGGTAAAAAAATCATTTAGGCCCAAGTTTAAGTAACTTAGTATTTATAGTGTTTTATTCTAAGGTGTGTTTATGTAGCTTAATTACTCTTCCAAAGAGAAACATTTGAAGGAAATAATTCTGGTAAGTTGTCTCTTACAAAGCCCTATCAGGAAATGGTCTGTTTTCCCTTATCCTCCATTTAAAATAGCTTTTATTACTTGTGCCTCACAAATTTCCTTATTTTGCAAATGCTTTTACATAAGCATTTGGACTTTGGTGGGTATGCTGATACAAATTGATTTCTAACCTGCACCATCTGTGTCTCCAAAATCCGTGATGTTGTGTTTGTGCTGGCAGTTTGTGACAGGCACGTCCAGCATACCTTATGAAGGATTTGCCTCTCTACGGGGGAGCAATGGTCCAAGAAGGTTCTGCGTAGAGAAGTGGGGGAAGATCACTGCCCTTCCAAGGTACAACTGCGTGTGTATTAATGCTAGAAATACTTTAGAATATCAGTTACTGGGATAACAGATAGGCTTTTTGAAAAACATAAGTTTTAACTGAATATGCAAATATACTGTGCCTAATGTGAAAATTTCCTTCCCATCAGTGCCTGATGCATCCATTTTTCTTTGAACTCAGTTTTGTTCTCAAGAGGTGGACAAGGCGGTGTGTCTGTGGCTGACATCCACATTGTAATGCTTTTTTATGGAAGATTATATTAGAATTTTGATTATTAATATTTTGATTAGATTTTGATTTTGTTATATTTGATTAAATGTGCAACTATTTACTATGTAGTTCATCACTTAGGAGCAAAAGTTAATATGAATTAAAATTAAATGGCACTTGTGACTATGTCTGAGCAACTATCAGACTTTTTGCATTAGACACACATAGCCTTTACCATACCTTTAGTGATGTAATTTTTATGCTCTGTCTGATGTCAAGAGTCAACAAATATGGAAGAGGCAAGTTACGAACTGCAGAAGAGGTGTATTTTGACCTTACAGGCAGCACAGGAATAAGAGGGAGCTTTTCAAAGGTCCGTGGTAACAATACCAGGACTAGGCTAATAATATATGAGTGATGCATGAAACATCTTCTAGCATGGATGCTTCATTGACAAAAATGTACAGGTTCCAGTCTTTTCTATATTGTGATCAGGCCGACATGTTTCTGGAAGATTTCCTTTCATCCAGTTCTATCGTTCTGTAGCCTCTAGAATGGGTTAACAGTGGTTAGACACACAGATTAGTGTGAGGAGTGTGGGTGAACTAACTCTACTTAATCAGATCTCAGCTTTTGTCTGCTGCTTATAGCCTGTGGTGGCAGTTTTGAGCTGGGCTGATCCATGGAGGAAATTCAACCCTAATCCTAGCTCATTCCTCTTAAACAAGATTCCTCAGGAATAACTTGCATTCAGACTCTCTTTTTAGATGCAAGGTGGCTGTCGGACACACAGAGAATTTCTCTGATCAACAACCCTTATCTTTTTCTTCCAGCATGAAGTCAGAGGTAGAGATGTCTCTGGGGTTGGCTTCTGCCTATAGGCAGCCATTTGAACTGCAGTGAGAAAGCCAAAAAGACACAGAAGTGGCACTGTGGAAATCCATAGGCATGGCAGGTGGCCTTTAAATAAAGCCATCTCACCAGTTTATAGTACAAATGAGAGCCAGGCAACCGAGCATTAAAGATAAGCAAATTCTGTAAATTTCTATTTCAGATCAAATACTCTAATATCTTTTGAGGGCCTAGTAATACCTTGTAGCCTGATAGTCTGCTTTATAGTTAGATTATGATTGACCTATGGACTAGCTTTGATTCTGTTTTATTTTTTAAAATAATTTCTGACTTCTAAATATGGTATTTTCATGCAAGTTTAAGTAAGAAAAAAGAGTTTGTAGGAGTTTTTTTCTATATTCTCTGATACTGAAATTCCTAGTGCTAACAAGCACAGTCTGCAGCATAGAAAAGGTCAGGATGTGGCAGAACAGGATGCTCTGAATATCCTCTGAAAAGGTTATGCAGAGCCCTCCTTGTATTAAACTGCAGATTAAAACTGCTTCCTGTAGTGCATCGTGGACAAATGTGTCACCTTTGCTACCACAAAGTGTTCAGCAAGTGTGAGGAAATGCCAGCCCTTCACAATTTAGGAGAATGTATCATGCCTTTGAAATTGCATTTATGATCCCCTTGGTTAGGAAACATTTGATTTTTGTCTCTGTGGCTAGTTTTTAACACACAAGTATGAGAACTAAAATAAACCAACACCACACTTGTGTTTGTGTGTGACAAACATCTACAGTTGTGTGTGACATCTACAGTTGTCATGAGCTGGCCATTCCCGGCATTTTTACATAGAACCTTGATCTCATTAAAAAAAAAAATCTTCCATGTTTATGCTTAAATGGCTAAGCATTTTTACGTGCAGTGTGAAGCTTGTGTCTCACCAGCTTCAAAGACTTACTGTGCAAACACCAAGTAGTACTGGCTTGAAGGTAAGACATTGTTAACAAGGACCCCGAGTAGCAAACTTCCCAGAGGTTTCCAAACAAGCCCTGCGTATGTAAACACATTACTGGATCCATGGAGAATGCTGCCCTAGGACTCTGTGACTCTTACTGATTCTCAGATAACTAAAGCATTTGTGTTAAGGCACCGTCACTCGCTCGTTGCAGTGTTCTACTTTCCAAACTGCCCTTGTGATCTCAGTGGGAGTGCTTGTGAAATTTGATGGTGCTTGGTATGAGGGTGGCAAAAGCTAGGACTCAACAAGTCAGTGGACTTCATGTTTCTTCCTCTGTTTCTACTGCACTGCTGAAAACCCATCCTCATCCCTTCTTCTTGATTTTGAGACAGAGAAGGCAACTAATACAGTTGCTACTGTTGTAATTACTTAGCTGTGTGATTGTGGTCTTAGTAGCTGTGAATATAAACAAAAGCATTCACTAGATATTTACCTAGTTCCCACTGTTCTGGCTGCTGTGTAATCAGTTCTGCTGAATCAAAATAGTGAGATTTCTGTGAGGCTTATGTCAGGTTGCCTGGCTTCTGTCACTGTCTTTTAGACTAGTAAATCAGTAGCATCTAAAAGTCCCTGAAAAGATTATTACATGTTTAGCTTAACTATTGCTATCCCCAATGCTACTTCTATTTCTTTCTTTCACACTGTGTTGTACAGCAGAAGGGTTGTTACTCTTTCTGTTCACTTACATGATGATAAATTGGTTCCAGGTTTGTTGCTGTACATTATACATATGTGCATGTGAGGATTCTTATAGTTCTTACGTCCGACTGCTGGATTTTAACTCTAAGTGACTACTTTTTACTCTTGTAATCAAAATGAAGAGGAGATTAATTTGTAATCTAAACTTCAGGAACCAAGATGGTTTTTCATGTTGTCATAAAATGTGAGTCCAGGAAGAAGAATAGTTAGTGCCCATGTGGTTTGAAATGTTGGAATGGGAAAATACTGTCCAGAGGGAAAAAAACTTTCTTCTTGAAGACTTACAAAGTTGTTTGCTCGGGTGGGAAAGGCATGCATTCCCTCAGAAGACAAAGATCTTAAGTTTTTGTCTTTTTTAATGACTTGGTTTCCAAAGTAGGTGATTGCGTTTTCAAAATTGCCCTCAAAATAAAGATAAAACTCAGTTCTCTTAATAAATGTAAACAACGTGCCGGCCTACTATTAAACCAGTTTGTAATGAATCCCTTGCTAATTATATACTATGTCTGTTATAATTTGTGGTTTTACAGCCCACACAGCATGATCCATACTTCTAATGAGTGGCTGTCAGACCCATGCAGCAGAATCGTGTGGTTAGACTGTTAATTGCCTAAGACTCTTCTACACTCTACGCTGAACTCAAGGGATCACTGAGTTCCAGTTACCCCTTTACTGCTGGGTCTAAATCAGTCTCTTTCTTCAAAAGGGAAATTTCTTTTTCTTTTTTCTTTCTTTTTTTTTTAGGTGTGGGAAATGGGATAATAATTTAATCTATATCATAGATGTACTTTGTAAGGTTTTTGAAGAGGCAAGTAGGGAGTATAAAGAAAGCTTTCCTCCAGGAGCCTTAGAGGGATGGAAGGGTGGAGAAATTTTATCAGGCCCTTGTAATACAGGGTAGGGCAATACCCTCTTTGCTAAACAGCATAGCAGTGTACTTGTAAGCATACTGTATTTGGGGAGGGTGCAAAATTCAATGCTTTTTTAAGCAATTGCATATTTGATGTTTGGACCCTATTTATAATAGTAGTATGACCTTCTGTGCTGTGTATACATTTCTTCAGCCTGATATTTTTGTGACATTATCAAGCTGTAACTAAGCAAATGTTTCACCTTCATTGAGGGTTTTTGTAATGGACTCTTATGTTTTTAACAAATGAGATTAACTCACTTCACTTTGTGTTCCATCCCTAGTTGTTGTAGTTGGCAGCTGAGAGCCACTTAAAACAGGAAGTAATATATTTGCTCCCATGGAAGACAGCACTTTCTAGCTCAGAAGAAACTCAGTACAGGTCTGTTGTAGACACTCAGATTTCTGGGATTGGTTAGGTTAAATGAGGAGTTGCATTTGCTGTGAGGATGGAGTTTGTTCGGTCCTTCCATTGATGTTATACGTTTACATTTAATACAGTCATACTGGTGAAGGGCAGGTCACTGCAGGGAAAGTGTAGTTTTCAGCTGGATGGTATTTAAGTAACTGTGATTAGTTTTATTGCAAAAGAACAAAGTATTTGCAAACAGAGACCTGCCAAAATACAAAAAGGTTTTTATCCTCTAAAATCAGTATGAAGTGAGGGCTTGGTACAAAGCTTCAAAGCAGAAAAGATGCTTCTTCCAGCTTCTCTTTGCATCATTTTTTCCTCAAGAACCCATGGCATTAATAGCTATGCTATCTATTTCACTAGAGCAGGTTCATCCACTGTAGTGTTTTAGAAAGTATTATCCTTAGCCTGCCCTGAGGTCAGGCACTGATAAGCCATTATTCTGCTATGAGCAGAAACCTTCATTATCTCCCTTTTTTCATTCCCTGGAAGAGGTTTTGAGAGTCATTTCCAAGTGTGTCAAAAAACGGAGGTAGGTGAACTTCAGAAACTGAGAAATAAATCATGTGGTTGTCCTCTTAAGAAAGCAGGGTGGTATGCTGGAGGTACGTGCATAGTTTTGTGTAATTACAAACAGTATTATTCTAAAGGTCATTGGCTTGCAGGGCCAGGTATGTACATAGGGTAAATCAACACAAGCAGTAACTTCCCAAGAACACAATCCATATGATAAGGAAACGTAGATGGAAGAGCATCTAATTTGCCTGTCCTGTACTACTGTGGGACTGTTTCCTGTATATCTAAGAGTATTTTTTTTAAACATTTCATCAAATCAAATATCTTATGCATATTCGATGTACTGAAATATCTTGTTTATGATTACAAATACAGTATTCAAGTATCATCAGTACAGAAAAAAGCACTATTTGGCAGAAGATATATTTAAAGCCAAGATTTAGAACAGACTATTTGAATTGTACCATGCTATACCATTCTTTTCTCATGCACGTTCAATGGATAAAATTTATCCCATGCATTTTAAGCCGTCAGTGTGTTTCTAAAGACCTTCATAAATACTTCTTACTGGCTTATCTTAATTAGAAGAAAGTAGATTAAACCTCAGTACCTGTTCAATTGGAAAACATCATTTGACAGAACAAAGTCTCCTGAAAGAACACTATCTGCCCATCTCTATGCAAGCACATACCAGTCTGTGTGTTCTCTTTTGAACTTTTTAAATAATGTACTTCTTCACCTCCTCTTTTTTTCCCCCTTCAGGGCTCACACTTGTTTCAATCGTCTGGACCTTCCCCCTTATCCGTCGTTCTCTATGTTATATGAAAAACTGTTGACAGCAGTTGAAGAGACAAGTACTTTTGGACTTGAGTGATACACAAACCACAGTGCCCAGCTCATTGGACTTTTGTGGATCTGTCTTCTCAAGGAATGAATGAACATTTGTATTGGATTTCCTAGAGGAAAACTGTTTCATGGTGCAATTCAAATAATGAGGTTCCATGAAAGAGCTTGTGAAGCAATTAAAAAGCATTGTGGTGGTGGCAAAATTCTCTGCAGTGAAACTGGAGTGTGCCTGATACGCAGGGAAAACTAAGTCTTGCAATCCATGGTTTTTCAGGATGGCCAAACTTCTTAAGTTTATGTTCTGAGCAAACAAAACATGATCCCATATTGTGGTCAATCTTGCTACTGCAAAACTGACATGTACCCCAAAAATAATTTCATCAAAGTTGTTGAATAGAAAATTACAGTTAAATTCTGAAATCATTCAGCCCCTTACCTACCCAGTAAATTATTGAAAAATCATACAATAGATTCTTTTTTCTTTTTTCTTTTTCCCCCTTTTTTTTTTCCATTCATGAAGGTACATTAGTTTATGCCATGGGTTATAATAGCACATCCAGTACTTGCTTTACCTAAGACTACAAGTGGCAGCATGGTGTGCACCAGAGTTCCAGTTCCTGGGGCAGAAGTGAATTGGAAGGAAAGTCAGCAACAAAGGATGTGACGACAATGGCTTGCATGAAGGAGGTTTGTGGAAATGTCTTTGTCAGTGGTGTGTATGACAAAAGATGAGCTGTTATAATGAACTTAATAAGACCGATTTTATGCTTTATACTGCATGGAAACTATTTTAAAAAGAAACTAGCGATTTATCACAGCATATCAGGAAAAAAAAACTAACACAGTGACTTCTGTTTATTTTTATAGGTTCGTTATATTATGTTTCTTAGAGTGCAAACAGGAAGTAAGCAAACTAAAACGCTATTTCTGGTTTTGTCACTTTCCATGCTTGAACAGACATTCTGCTAGTGTTTATTCTTTAAGCACTCTCAAGGGAAAAAAATGCCTTTTATTTTTATAAGAGTAAAAACTCCCAAAATATTTTGCACTGAATGTACCAAAGTTGAAGGGACATTATGATCTGACTGACAGCAACCTGCATCACTATCAAGTATCTGTAAAAATGCTTAGGAACCAGGCTTTTTTTCACGGTGCCATGTCTATAGATATCAGGACTGTGCACAGAAGTAATAATTTTATAATACTATATGTGATATTGTAATATGCATTTATTTTAAATGCATCTGGGTCATTTTTCATGCATTGGATAACTTAATGCAGTGGAGTTTAATACAGATATTTCATATGCTCCCCACAACTTTTTATTTGTACAGCACCATAAAACACTAGCTCATCTGCAAACCCATGAGTAACCTACTTTAAGGTGAGCCGCTGTTCCACACCAGTGAACTCCTACAAGATGTAAACTGTTCATAGTGTCTAAGCTTGCATTTTCACTGATAAATAGTTTTCTTATCAAATGTTATTTGGAAGAGTTTTTATGGCATATCAAACACTGCATGGACAACGATTTCTTTATGCTTAATTTTGCTGAAATACACAAGGCTTGCTCGCATCTATTTTTGGTACTTTCCTCCAGATGGTCTCTTGTGGAACACGTGCAGCTGCGCAGCATTTCTTGTACAGCTGCTGTCACACAGTGCATCCACCACATTTTAAAATTCCAGGAAGTTGCACTTGGATACTGGATGACAAGAACATGAATCTAGCTTTGCGCTGGCCCTCTTGATAGCACTGAAGTACAGCAAGCCCTGTTCTCTGGGAAAAGTAGCTTTTGAAGTTACGTCCCCACTCTGGACACTCTTGAAAGGGCATCTCAGGGAGGTATCCTGCTTGTTCTTGTGGGAGTCTTTTTCCAACAGAGGTGAACGTCTGTGGAGATGTTGTCAGCAAAGACTGCCACTCCACCCAAGTTGGAAGGCAGGTACAGCTGTGGTGTGATGGCAGCAAAGACTGAGAAAAATCTTCAGGCTTACTGAGACAATGTTACCTGTGCAAGGGAAAACCCACTTGCAAAATCAGAGCGAAAGCATTCTTTTATTTAAGAAATAATTGAGCTTCTGCATGACATCTGGGACTCGCTTAAGTAACATAGGTTTTCTTATGCTACTTCTGGCTGGTGTGAAGTAGCAAAGAAAAATCCAAACAAGTCATCCTGTTTTTACACATATATTTATCACTCTTTGCTATGATTGCATGTCACATGTCCTAATGCATATCTTTTTTCAGAACACAAATGAGCAGTAGGCAAACTGACTTCTCATCAGGTCACTCCATCATGGCTCATGTTTCATATGATCCATTCACTGATTAGCTAAAACTCTGGCAATCGAAGCAGAATGCAACTTTTGCTTGGTTGAAGGACTGCAGAGTTTTGATTTTACAATACTGTGTTATCTGAGGTCTAAAAAGGAGATTTCCCAAACTGTATCTAGAAGCTTTGAACCAGAAACTCTTTGGAATGAAAAGTTTAAATATTTGGCACAAAGTAAGTTTCTACTAGTCTGACTTTTAAGTTATGCTTTTGTACAAATTGAAAACAATAAAAGCATCTTGTCAATTTTTATTTAAATGTATTTGCTGCACACATTTGTTCCGTTTTCATGCATTTCTAAATAATAGAAATCAGTCGTGATGATCCACTATTCTGTAAAGATAATGACAGGGTCACAAGTGGGACAGTTGTCAGTTAAAAAAAAATAAATTTAGAATCCCTGTAGCGTTAAGACTGAGGGATGCCAGGGAGAAGCTGCTGCCCTTCTGCTTTGCTGCCAGCATCACCTGGAAAATGCTGTTTGAAAGCAATGAGGAGTTAACTGCCCAGATATGGTTCCTCAAGCACTTGGGCTGCTCTTTGTGTTGATGTTGCTCTGAAGAGATTATCAGGGAGGGAATATAGGAAAGCAAGCCTGAGCTTTCTCAAATACCCACACCTCCTGGCTACTGTGTGGAATATTGTCCTTTCAGTGTGGGAAGCCATTAAACATGTCCCAAGTGAAAGCCAACTTTCATGTCCAGCAGGTGACTGCAACAGGCGACCATGGTGCTTTTTGCTTATGACGAGCTGTCATAAGGGTCCATAAGGTATTCAGAGGAAGACCGGGAAGCCTTTCTGAAAGCTCTGGGTCTCCTCAGAGCTCATCTAGGTGCTGCTAAGGAGCTTTGCGTATACGGAGGAGGAAAAAAGTCAACCTGAAGTAGATAAAAGGTTCCCTTCAGTTACAGCGTGATGACACTTTGTACTAACTTAACTGGCAGCATCTCCACCAGAGTCTGGCTGGGGAGGTGTCTGTGTGAGCTGAAGTGAGCTGACCATGCTTCCTGCTCTGCTGGGAAGTAGAGCCACGCTTAACCAAGGCATTGCTAGCCAAAAAGCAGCAAGCAGGGGCCACTGGCGGCACAGTAGGTACCAGTGGCCTAAGTCCCTAGGCCCACCTTGGCCCAGCCAAACAGAGGTATACTTTGCTCCCCTGGCTCTGCTAGCAGTAAATTTAACCATAACGCTCCTAAATACCTGAAAAGCTTGTAATTAATGAACTTATGCAGTGTGACACCTGCTCTAGCAAGCAGTTCCACACCTGCAAGGCAGGAGCAATTAGGGTAGCAGCGTTTTCACCCACAGCAGACAGGAGGCAGCCATCTGCTGCCTCTGTCACACCTGCTTGTAGGGTGACACGGGAAAGCTGCCTTTCAACCCAAAACAAAATCCAATTTAACGTGCAGCCCCCCACTGACAAGAAGCAAACCTTTTCCCCCAGCCCCTGTCTGCTCCTTTTCCTTTGCGTTCATCAAACAATTGCCTTTTTTGCTTTTAAAAATAATTTTCCTTGTTCTTGTTGTGGACCTGCCATCATAAAAAGGTGTTAATAAGACTTAGAGAGTATCTAGGGTGAAATCCATCTGCACACACAGGCCTGCTGGGCACCACATGCGTCCCACATGGAAGCAGTTAACCTTGAGTCATGTATGGTGAATATATGTAATCTTCGGCTAAACTGAAAATCTAGGCAGCAGTGTGCTGGCAGGACATCAGACAAAGTTTCTGGCATGAGTTAAACTGGCAGAGGCTCGGACTGGTAGTTTGCTCAGTCTAAAATTATAGGAAAGAGAAGAGGTTTTGTGGTTTCTTACGTATTTTTAATCCTTTTAAAAGTTAAAAAATAAAAAAGGCAAAAGCTTTCTTCTGAAGCATTTGTAATGGTATCATCTGGTTGCTAAATGTAATCTCAGCGGTATTAATTGCAGATGTTTGCTGAATTTCTGCAGTAGTTTATGGAGATGCTTCCAAGCCCACTGTCTCTGAACTGAGGGAACTCTTGTTCACAAAAGGCGTATCTGCAGCAGCTGTGTTTGTGTAAGTTCATTTCCCATACCATAAAGCAAGTTAATTCTTTTCAGCAAAGGAAAATTATTTGTACTAAATTATGTTTTTCTTGCTATTCTTTTTATGTGGAGGGGTAATTTATTCCTGTTAGCCCTAATGGGAACTGAGCAGTAAGTTTGGTCTCCAGTCGTAAGATTACAGATTTAGCTTTAACGTTGACCTCACAGTCTTCATCCTGAACCACCACTGCTGTTTCCTCTTCTTATATTTTCCTCTACAAGCAAGCAAAGTGAACTCCAAGCAAAATTTCAGAATAGTTACTCAAACTTGCTTCTTAAGATGCTTGTATTTTGGCTCAGTTATGAGGTACAAAACAGAAATCTAGAAATGCTAGAGTTGACTTGCTCACCAATTGTGAGTAAAAAATCCTTTACGATTTTATTAGCGCAACTACGGAGGCTGCTGTTGGACTAGTCTAACTTTTTGCTTAAATATTTTACGGTGAAAAAGGAATTTAGGTGGTTGAATTTGAAATTGCTTGTTTGCTGGAAAAATAAATATACATTAAGTAAATAGGGAGAAAGAAAAACTTTATTGTAAAGCCAGTAAGGCTAAAAGCCTGTTTACAACCAGTTTTTGTTAGCAGTATGCAAAATTAAAAGCTGACTGTATAAACACACAGTTTTCACACTGTGTGTTAGCTTATGTTTTGAATCTCTTTCAGATCGACCACGAGCTTCATAGTTCTTCTGTTCGGTTTCAGACTGACTAGTTTCAGCACTAGACAAATACTGTTTAAAACAGTATTGCTATGAAACATTGAATAAAGAACTTTTCATAGCAAACTTTTCTAGTATTTTATAAAATAATTTTACTGTAAAGAAAGGTAGTGTTCATGTTGAAACTTTGTTTAGGGCTCTACTTCATAGGCTTTGCTTAGAGCCATGTTATGCCATTGGTATTTTAAGGTGAACTCCTGATTAATTTGAGAGTTCTACTTAATATCAGTGACATTATACTGACCTCCTGTTCACTGCTTAGAAAGCCTCCTCCTGACTGTAGGTAAAAGGATGACAGCCAAGGACTCGACTGGAATGGTTACAATCCATTGTAGTATCTGTATGTATCCAAAATGCAGTTTAAAATATCTCTTGATAGAGATATGTGTGTGAAATAATTATTTTCACTCATTGATTAGCCCTCTTCCCTCTTCAAAATAATGGGAATTTTGAACCTGTTTCCTTTGTGTACCAAGTGCAGTCAGATTACATGTCAGAACAGCAATTAAAACTTAACTACAAATCTATTCTGACAAATCTCTTAAAGTTATGGGGAATGCAAAAGGGAGCTGAGCTAGGCTTCTTTCAATCCTTCCTCCCTTTAAAAATTTCTGAATAATGAAAATTGTATTTTGTTTTTCAGTTGTTTCTTTTTTAGAACTTTCAGAAAATTCTCACTTGACCTCTACTAGAAGAAACCTTGTTTACTTAGAGGGCTTTCACTAAGCTCTCAGGAGCTATATTGTTCCACTAATTTAACGTAGTTTTGTGCTAGCATCAGTGTAGTCAGCATTTAAATGTATAGGCCTACAAAACTCCACGGGACTCTGGTCTCCTTTATTCTGGGCTGTCTTCCAAAGGCTGGCCGTCCTCTCCCTTTTAATTGCACATAATCCTACAATCACCCAGAGACAATTGCTGACCACCTACGCTGGCTGTAGCTATACAATGAGTGGGTTTGTTTATTTTTTAATCAAGAATTAAACTCCTTCGCAACAAGAGCGACTCCCTTTAGTCCAGAGAGTCGGTAGGATCATGGTTACTCTGACTCCTACACTGTGAGTGGTTTAAGAAAAATAGTCATGAAAGTTTTCTGGAAAACTTTTGGGGTAAAATCTCCTTTCGTTTTGGTGTTGCAAAATTAATTACAAGGCAGGGAATTTTTTCTTGCAATGTTTTCTATTGCCAGAACGTTACAGCCCCCTTGGGCTGCTTCACACTGTTGGCTGGAAGGGTGAGTAGCTCTTTGGTGAGGCAGGTGAGTACTGACCCAGCAGTCGCAGCGGCAGGTGATTTACTACCTTAGGACTCTGCCTTCCCCAAATGGAGCCTTTGTCATACAGCCCTTGAATAGTTTTTTTTCATATCTGCATTGCCTGCTCCTGATATACTCCCTCGACTGTTCCACATCTCTCATTTTAAATGAGAATTACAAGTTTTATAGTTAGAAATATTCATATAGCAGTATAAAGCAGGTCAATAAAAGATTTTGCTGAGACATCATCTTTGATTGCCACGCTGACTGCAGTCAGACATTGGACCTGAGCAATTTTAAAATAGATTACTGCATGAATAAGCAAGTAAATCTCTGAAGCCTCATAAATAATGCTAAGGAAGAAATGTAGGTGCTGTAATGATAAGATTCACACAGCAGATAGAGCATACAAAATGCAACCGTGGAATAGTGCTGGGGAGAAGACAAAACTGAAAGCACAGAAAAAGGACTAGACTTTGCAAAAAGGGAGCAGGACAGCAAGCTGTGCTGACCACTTGGGTATATAAAAGGGGATACTTTTTGCTTGAAAATTAGGCTGTGATAATGTACCCAGGAAAATACATCATGAAATACATTAGTGTTACTGCAACTGCAAGACATATTTTACCTAATTACCAGGCTTTGAAAATCTAAAGTATGCAATCAAAAAAACCATACTTCTTCGTGGGTTTTTTGTGTTTATTATTTATTGGTGTTTATTCGGGTTTGGGTTGTTTGTTTTTGTCACTTGGGCTTTTTTTTTTTAATGTGGACTACTCTCAAGAAAGTGAAGGCTTCTAAATAAGGGTGGTGTCTGGAAGTCCTATTGTTTGTACAAATAATTATTGTGTTTATTACTAGTTGCATTTGGCAAGAGAAGTAGCATCTGATAAGAAGTTAAATCATCACTGCAGAAGGTGACCTTAATTTTAAATGGGATAGGCCAAATCCCTAACATTTAGATGTGTGAAAATGTAGATATATATATATATTATTTTATTTTTTTTAGATGGTTGAGGATTGTTATGGTTGTGCAAGAACCATGAATTTCCACAAAAACTCTTTTGTCATTCTGGGATTGGTATGACGTTTCTGAAGCTTATTTCAGGTAATTAAAATATTCTGAATGATGTAGTTAGATTTGGCCAAGCTGATGCAAGTCTTGACTACATTCACACTCTAATGACAATATCAGAAAAAATCCTGAGTGAGAGGGTAGGAAGATTTCAGGAGCTGGTTCTTCACCTAAAAGCCAAGACTATTGGATAAGTCAGTGTAAGTCAAAAGAAGAATTCCTTACAGGTTTTCTTCTTCAACAAGGTAACTGACGTGGCAAGAGTTTTATATAAACTTTATGTCCTAAACTAGAAGACAAGTAGTACGTTGGACCATAATGGTTCAATAGTTCCATATAGCAGGACATTTTTCTGCAATGAAACTGCAACACTCAGGAGACTGCTGTTTATTATCAGCGTTGCAGGGAGGAAGAAGAATTATAATAATACCAAGTACAAAAATCGTCTTAGGAGGATGCTTTTTCTTTGTACTCTGTTTTTTCTTGGAATGACATAGCCTTGAGGGCATCCATGAATCCTGAACAGCAAGGCTGCTTTTTGTATAAGTGACTGAATATTTGTCCTTGTAAAGGACGGTACAGTATGGAAAGGGAAAACTTGGAAGAAAAAGAAGGTATCGAGGGATGTGGTATGGAATACTGATACCCCCAAATCAGTCAATAATCTTGCCCTTGTTAGGCTACAGTTTGGATTATTCAGCATGTTTGAAAGCTCCTACAGTATTACAGTTTTTGTAGTGGGGATGCAGGCATCCAGAATCTAACAGGAATATAGGTGCATCTCCCTCATTTTTGACAATTACTTGATATAATTTTATACCAAGTTCTTTGTTTTTAAAGAATTTCAGGCACTGAGAATACAGAGTGCATATTTCTTTCTAAGCTTTAAGTAGAACACATGTGGTGTATTTTTTAATCCTTTCCATACTTCTCAGTTAAGTGTTCACAAGACTGTATATCAAATACAATATCAAGTTTTTCTATCTTTCTACAAGCCTATTTAAGTTTCATCTGAATTTGGTATATGTCTTTCACAAAACACTTAAATGGGGAATTTGTGCTTCAAGCATTAAGATGGTGTATGTCCTTTTCTCCATTTACATTGCATTACATTTCACTTTTTTTTTTTGAGGCAGAGAGAGCAGATATGAAATGTGTTGGAGTATGTTACAGGGGCACACAATGGGTTTCATTGTGCCTGGCTTCTAGGAATGTACTATAATGTTTGACTGCTCACAGATTTGCATAATTATCTACTCACTTGAATACAGGACTGTTGTGTTGTATTTCCTGTTATTCAAAAACATTTGGGGAAAAGATTTTTCTGTGTATAATTTTATTTTCATACTGATCTCTATTTTGTTTAAGACCATGTTTCATCATGAAATCACTTAATTAAAATAAATCTTCTTACTAAATCCACTTTGGAAATCAACTCGTTTATTGTGCCTTTGAATATATCATAGCAACTTGTTTTTAAATTAGTATCTCTTCTCTCTAGGTCATTCTCTGCAGCATTTTAAAACCTTTAGAGAAACCACAAGATACTCTTTGTTATATCACCTTTTCTAAGTGACTTCTGGTGGCCTATGGAGCCTGGCATGGTACAAATTGTCATTTGGAGGCTTCTGCAGCTGTACGCAACGTAATTTGAATGAGAACTATGGGTGAAACAAAGACCTAGCACAAATTAATCGAACAAAGCACCAGATACTAAAGTCACCACGTTGGAGAGGCCCAGGCTTCACCAAAGAGTCACTGCCTTTGAATGGAGCATCAGAACTGACAGTGACATACTTTGCAACAGTGGCTTTAACACAAAAAAGCACTGTATTTTCACATTTCACAGGGAAATACCATCAGGGAAAAATATGTTTTTCTCTCTTTAATAAAAGTCAGTGGCCCCCACCAAAGTTTCCCTCCAGCTTTTGTAACAGATAATACTGGTTCCAGTTTGAGATACTGGTCTTTATTCAGCACTTAGGGAAGGGTTCTCCCCACCAAAACAGTCAAAGGAGCCCTTTGCTCCAGAATGGTTGAATGGCAGGTTGCCATTTTTCCTGCGTTTTATTATAAAACTCTTTGTAGAATCTAATATTGGAGTGATTTTGCTATTATTTTAACTTTTTCTAGAAAGTAATTTTGTGGTTTCTTGCCGCCACCACAAATGCCAACCTAAATCACTGGAGGGGAGCTGCTGTGGGAAGAGAGAGAAGAGGCTTTTGAGACTTGAGCCCTTTCAGACTCGGTTCTCTGCCCTAGTTCTCGATGGCAGGCTCGTGAGACAGCTCCATCACTGGCAGCTGATGCCACGAACTCAGCAATTGCTCATTTCCTACCCTCAGCAGAAGGATTGGAGTTTGTAGAAAGCTCGTGCCGGGTGACACTGAGGGAATCCCAGTAGGCAGTGACTGGGGGAAGTGCAGAGACTGTTTTGTCCATTGCATTGAGCATTGCTTTCGGGTGACTTACGTCCTGCGCCCAAACCTGCTGGGATTCTTGCGGAGATTTTGGGATGGGCAAAAAAAGGTCACCTTCTTTAAAACAACCTGAATTAAATAAAAATATGATAATTCTTTATGGATGAGGTGAGTAAATTCTTTATGGATGAGGTGAGTATCTATATTCAATATAAAGTTATTATTTACAGAACTGACTTGTTGTGGGTATGGCGGGAGATGGCAGCCTGATTCTGAGGGACCTATCGCAAAATGTTGTTCTGTGTCTTGAGTATTTCAGGTTGGCATTTGGTACCAGGGATGTTGCTTCAGCTGACAGAGCCCTTGTAGATGTTTGGGACACGGGTAATCCATACAGGCCTGTGGGGTGTTGAGGTCTTTTCGCTTATTTTATCCCCGCAGAGTGAGGGAAACAAGAATCGGTGTCGGTAAGTACGGAGCATGGGCCCTAAGACAGGCAGCTTGATGCTATAATCTGAGATGCACTGAAGCAGCATTTTTGGCTGGCCTGCTCCATGCAGTGGCCTGGCACACCAACCCCATGCTCTTCCACCAAGCAAACGCCTGTGGGTACTTTGCACAACAATGATTATCCACTTTGTGCAGGTAGATTTCCTCTTGCCTCTTGAAGGCTGCAGCAGTAGAGGCATCATGCAGAAGATGCAGGTCTTTTCCCCATGACTTTGGACTGAAGGACACTTCAGATGCTCAGGTAAGGCTTCTTTTTGCACGTTTTCGTGTTACTTACATGTGCACTGCCCTGTGGAATGGGAATGCCATACAGAGACTTAACAACTTGGGTATGTTTTATGGCTTGCCTTATGCTTTTTGAGGCTTTTTTTGGTGCTACAGATCAAGGTCTTACTTTGTCAGTGTCTTGTCAAAGAAATTACCACAAACAAGTTGGAGAAGGCAACTCCAATGTTCTCAGCTCCATCTATGGGCTCTTAATGTTGTCCACTTAACCCCCCCAGTAACCCCCTAATGTTGTCCACTAACCCCAGTAACGCAGTGATCTGCTGAGAAGGGTAGGCTGCTGTCTATTCAGTCCAAACTACATCAACCCTGTGACAGGTTTGAGTTGAAATCAGCACTTCTTGAGGGAACTGAGCTTTTTCCATGAGGTTATCTTCATACAACACCTATGGATCTGATCAACCTGAGCTAGGTGGGCTTTGCTAGGTGGGCAACTGGTCAAGAAGAAATAGTTCATTTCATGGAAGTCTCCAAAGCCTGTAAAAAGTCAGCTTTGTAATGAGTAGATAATTAAGAAAAGCAAGAGAAGCCATCATTGTTAAGAATGGGAATTATGAAGCTAACACTTTTGAGACAATGAAAAAAATAGCAATTAATGACCAGGTGCATGCATTAGTTATAAGCATAGTTCATGATCCTGTGCTGTTGTGACCTTCAGCCTCCGTTCCCCTTCTCCACCCTGTTTGTTGTTCTGTGTGGTGGTGTATCTAAGTAAATTCCAAAGTCCCCAGGGTGGAGTCCTGCCAATTATACCCTTCTCCAAGTGCCATACGTGTTTCTATGGCATTATATAAACAGATAACCTAGACTACAATAA
The DNA here is from genome assembly GCA_004320125.1 of Scolopax mira. Classification (NCBI taxonomy): domain Eukaryota; kingdom Metazoa; phylum Chordata; class Aves; order Charadriiformes; family Scolopacidae; genus Scolopax; species Scolopax mira. Next base: position 44,768 of record BJBW01004801.1, read on the forward strand.
CACGCGTGTCATAAAGCATTTTTAGCATGTTTTTGGTTTTCAGAACTTAGAGGGAGAGTAGAGCAAATCCTGGCCTTGAAAAGCAAGGGTAAAGACACACAGGCAGCTAGGGAGACAAACATAAGCACTGTCATTTACTTTTTGGCACCGCGTGCTATAATAACCTAAAACATCTTAATTGTAGCCATCATTTAATTTTATTCCTGTGGATCATTTGGTATGTTTGGAATGTTGCTTGCTTTTCATACTGCACAAAGAGCGCTTCTCAGCAAAACCAATCTTCTCTGCATGTTGTATTTTTTCTTTTTTGGCAGATGTATTTGAAATCATGTTGTAACGAAGAAAGGGTATGGTCTGGAACTCTGCAGAGATGGTGGAATTCTGTGGGAGAGAGTAAAGATTTTGGACTTTTTTTTGGTCAAAAATATCCATAGCTCAAAATGCTAAAAATCTAGAGGGAAGGTCAAGTGAGCAGGAGTTAATGCTTGAAAGGCAGCTCTTGTTCTTAGTAGATATATCTTATTGTCCCAGCTGCATGGTAGAACATACTCCAGAGTCTTCAAGAATACTTTCAGTTTTCTCACACTGTGTATCTCATTTTCCTTTTTTCAATTTACTAACCACCTTATTAGTATTTACTAATTGCTTTAACTAATCTTAACGTAAGCATTGCTGTGCCAGCATGACTTAAGTACTACACTTGCCACGCACACAGCAATTACCCATTTTACTGGCAGTGCCACGGCATAAACGAAATTAACCCAGTAACTACTGGTACACTGCTGAAATTTATAACTCTTAAGCTCTTATGCTACGTTACTATTAACTGCCCTTATGGCAAATCTATTATAAAACGGATGTTTGCAAATTTCTAGGGCGGCTGGTTGGATTGCTTCAGAGAGGAAATCAATTTGGCAAACAAATTGCAGCTATTTTAGAACTCTGTCTAATTTCAACTTATTTCTAAATCGTGCTTTCGGCTATTTTATATCCTCAAAAAGGGTCTTTGAAACCACAAGCCAAAGTCTTTTATCTTTTTTTTTTTTTTTTTTTCCCCTTAAAGCAAGAGGCCCTAAAGACCCAGTTGCCCATTTATGATGTGCATAAAAAAAAGAGAGATCGTCTGAGCATGTGCTTGTATAGAACTGCTAAAAATTAGGTTCTGGTCCCATTTTAGCACAGATGTGCAAATGTCAGAGGGAACTGGTGTACCAGTCTCTGTTTTTAACTGGATCTAGCCCATAATGTGGTTGCCCCAGACTCGGCAAACCTGCGTCATAGCACACCAAAAGCATAGCCCTGCGCGGGCCCCGCTGGTAAGTGCACACAAGGTTTGTGGTTGTGGGTTTGTGTGTCAGCTCCCAGCTGCGCCGGGCCAGAAAAAGAAGGAATGAAAGGCTGCAGGCCCTGCCGGTGCCCCCGCGGCCTCCCGGGCACCGGCCTGGGGTGGCTTGGCCCTGCCGACCTTTACGCCATCGCTGCCCCTTGCGCGGCCACACCGCCTCGGCCTGGCCCCTTTGCTCTCTCGGGCACTCCCGGCCGCAGCAGTCACACCGATAAGCCTCGTTACCGGTGTTTAGATTAAATACCGCCCTTGGACGAGGAGATGCTGTAGGTGCATCCCGCCCAAACCGGCGGCTCCCCTCGGTCCTTGCCCTCCGTGAGGTGGAGAAACAACATGGCTTTTCTGCGGCTTCCCCGGCTCCGGTTTCCCTCCCCCGGGCTCCCAAACAACCGGCCGGGCCCAGCACCCCGGGCAGGGGGGAGAGGCGGCCGGTCCGCCTCAGCTGGCCCGGGCAAGGCCGCGGTTCCCGGCACAGCGGGAGGAGGAAGAGCAGGAGCGCGTCGGTGGCGCCCCCTCGGCTCGCACGAAGGAGCTCGGCCAGGCAGCGGCTCGGGCAGACGGCACCTGCCGCCCCCGGCCCCCTCAGCCGCCGCCGGCAGCGGCCCCGCCACCCCCGCAGCCTTCGAGGGGCGGGGGCGCTGCCCGGTCGGAGGGCGCCCCCACCAATGGCTGGGTAGAGGGCTCGCCCTTCTGGGCGCGGATTGGCTCTTTGCCGCCGAAGTGGGCGGGCCGGGCGGGCGCCGCCAGGGCGGCCACATCTACCGGGCTGCGCTTTTCAAACCCCGGCTGTGCGGGCGCGGCGGTTGGCGGGGGTGCGGGCCCGGCCTGCGCTGCGCGCGGCCTGTTGCGGCGACCGTTGGCCCGTGAGGGGCTTCCCGGGAGTGAGCCCAGAGGTGAGCCCGAGCCTGGGGCTGCGGCTCCCGGTCTCGGCTGCCGCCGGTGAGGGCGGGCGGATCTGGTGGGGCTCTAGGTGGGCGGTGGGAGCGTGTCCCGGCCGGCTGGCGGAGCTTGCCGGTGTGCGTCTCCCCGCCTCGAGGCGCGGGGGTGCCGGCGAGGAGAGTCGGGGCGTAGCGCGGAGGTCGCGGGCCGGGTCCCGTCCCGGTGCTGGCGGCCCGTCCCGGCCGGGTTTGAGCGCGCTGGGGAGCGGGCAGCCCCCGCACAGGGAGGGCGGAGGCAAAGGCAGCGCTTCGTGTCCTTCAGTTTTCCCTAGCCGGGGTGCGGGAGGGATGCGAATCCGCCGCTGCCCCTCCTCGTTGGCTCTGGGCTGACCGCCGGTGCTTTACCTCCGCCCCGCAGCCGCTCCTGCGCGTCTAACGCTGGCTGCAGAGCCGAAAGGCTTAAAGTGCGGGAACAGCCGGCTCCCCCGGGGCTGGCGGTCGGATGCGGGGTGCCTCCTGCCACCCCCTCTCACCCCCACCCCTCCACGCACAGCGGGGTGCGTTCGCCCGGTGGTGGTGCTCCGGCGTCCTTCTCCCCTGGAGCTGAACGTCTTCCTAGCCCCGCAGCAGGGACTTGATTTTTCTTGGAAACGGTTAAACACGGGACTGTTTGCCCGGTTCAAGACGGTTTAGTAGGGAGCTGTCTCTTTAGAAGGAAGCTTGCAAACCTCTGGGAGACCCCTTCTCCTGCTGTCTGTTCCTCGGGGCGTTTGTGTGAAGCAGGACAGGTATCACTTTTACTTTTAGAAGTAGTTAATGTGTTAGAATTTGTGCCTTTTTCACAGCTAATTGTATTTGAAATTAGATTTTTATTCTCCTGAATCGATTAGGTGCCTGTTGTGTGTTTCTGTCTGCTGCGAATATATGTTTTCCTCTGATTTTGGTGATACCAAGCTAAAAAGAGGAGATTGTGGTATCTTACCCGAGAAACAAAGTTAATTCAACATGATAGAAGTTCTGCTTAATAACAACTCTTTGAGAATAGTGATATAAAATGAAAATTTACATAATAAAAGTGATAATAGTAAGCTCTTAATCACTTAGCTGTCTAGTAGAAATAAATCTTTCTGTGCTGAAGTACTGCAGTAACAAGAAACTTTAACTGTCAAACTGCATTGAGCCCAGCTCTAAACAGGGTAATAAAGTTTCCAACAACTGAATCAGTCTGTTACATGATAATGTGTCATATAATTGGGTAAAAGGAATGCATGTTTGTAACAAACAAGGCGATTTAAAGGCTTCTGCGTTAGATTGTATTGTTACCACTTGAAAATTTGTAGAAAGTTACTTCATGCTCATCAAATGCTACTTTGTAGATATTCTTAAACTGTGTAGTTTATTTTGGGGGCTTTTGGTTGGTTGGTTTTTTGGGGTGTGTGTGGTGTTGTTTTTTGGGTTTTTTTCCCCCCTGAATCATGATTTAAATCCAAAATAGTTCCACTATGAATAACTAGGTTCGAAGAACTAGTAACCGGAACAATGTTTGATGGGTACTGGATTATATGTGAATCATAATTAATTCGAGTGCTTCCCCAGAAGTTTCTGGTAGTGCATTTCTGTCATTTGAAAACTGAAAGTGTATTTTTATAAGCTTGTTAAGTATATCTGATCTGTAATTTGCCTTGTGATTTTTTTCCCCTTTGTTAATAAAGGTAAACCTATTCTTTAACTTAAAATAAGCCATCAATTAAGACTTCTGTCTTCAGTAACCTTTTTCTGCTTTGATTTTGCATTTCACCTGAAAAGATACTTCAGGCCTATAAATGTGAATGCAAAACCCCTGGATTTTTACAGTGTGGTTTTGTGTGGTTTATATATATATATAATAAAAAAGTAGAAATAATGTAGGTGGGTGTATCTTCCTAGTGTGCTGTTCTACTGGTTGATTAAAGTAATTTAATCAGGATTTCTATATCATTTGGTTCTAAATGATCTGAAGTTGCAAAGAGGATGTTGTCCATAAATGCTGCTCTCTGGAAGTGTTAAAATGAAATTTAGGAGAGTGAGTTTAATAGGAAATGTGCATCTTTCTACTGGGATAAAAAGTAGCTTTTTTTTTTTTTCTCTTTCCCTGTGGTTAGCTATTCCTGCTGTGTTGGAATAGAATAGACAGGAAGGAGTTTTGGTTAAGTTCCCCAGGGATATGAGTTAAAAGTGTAAATTTAAGAGAGTTGTTGGAACTTACCCAGAATCCAAAGGAGAGTTAAAAGTTAAAGCTTATTTGCAGAAAGCTGAAGGGGGAAAAAAAAAAAAAAAAAAAAAAAAAAAAGGCAGATATCATTAATAGTTAAGCAGCTATTAGCATTTTTACTAGAACTGAAGCTTATCCCTAATTTTCTATGAACATGCTCAAGGGAAAAAAAGAAATCCAATCTTTAGCTCAAATGTTAAAACAAAAGTCTATTAATTTTTTTTTAGCATGCCTTGGTTAGTCTTCCTTTCAGGTTTTATTTTTGCAGTGATCAAATATGTTGTTTTCATGTCACTACTAAACAACCGTAAGGCTAGTCTAGTCTGATAGATGTAAACCCTAATATTTGTATATTTTCCTGCACTGTAATTATGGGATTTCCAAAACTCTTAATTATTTTGCTTTAACAGGTGACTGGTAGAAGAGAAAGGCCCATTCCTGACTATGTCGAGGAGAAAGTTGGAGAATAAAAGCCTTTCTGGCTTGTTAGCCACATCTATGCAGACACAAATCAAGACAGACAATTTTCACAATTTTTATATTCTTGAATCGAAAGAGCTAGGAAGGTAAGATTATTCCTATTTATTTTATTTTAATAAGAGGGATTTCTGCTACAAGATAATTCTTTGTGCAATGATAGACCTTTTCTGACAAACTTCTATGGTAATAGGTGGGGAATGAAGTGTGCCTCTCCCCTTCCCCACGCCCTCCTTTGCAGCATCCAAAGGATTCTCTAGGGACCAGGAAAAGACACAGTGAAACGTAAATTGCCAGCATTTTCCACCTCAGAGAGACTTACCTTGTTATCACAGGCATGGAGATCTGGGATTACGTTCCTTTTTTGCTATTTCCCCTGTCTAGTCACACATTGCATTCCAGGTACATAAAATAAAGAAGAGGTGACATGGGGTGAGGCTGAAAGACAAAGAGTGGGGATTTGGATTTGGTTGTTTTGGTTGATTTTTTTGAGTTTTTCGAAGTTCAGAAAACAAAGACCTTTTTCTCCCCCGCTCAAGCAGGTAGTCTAAGTTTCTAGCAACCCGCTGTTTTAGAATATTTTTGCAGACTGCTTCCCTTGCTCATGTCTGCAACAGTAAAATAGGAAATACAACAAAAGAAAAAAAACCACTTTGCCATTTATGGTACTGTTTCAGACATCTGAGCTAATGCTCTTTTGAAATCATTGGGTTAATTTATACCTTGAAAATATTCAGTAAAGCCATGCAAGCCTAATGCCATGGCCATCTTTCCAAACTCCTTGACCAGAATTGGCTTGGGTCAATCTCATAGTTGTGCCTCGCTGTGCCACACAGGGATCCTTTGCACCTCTAACTTGTTTCATCAGCAGAGATGCTCTTCTACATGTGATTTTTTAGCCTTTACTGCTCTCCTGCTTGTGGGTTTTTTTTGTTGTTGTTGTTTTTTCTTTTTCCCTACCATGTGCCTTATCTGGTAGGCTTTTTATAAAGGTGCACCTTTCAGCCCATAACTTTCCTCTTTTCTTACGCCTTTGTCAGCTCTAGTTCTGAATTCTAGGCTCTACACAAGCAGTTCATATGCACCATCCTCTAGGACTCCAGTGTTCTTAAGGTACTGGATTTTTGGATTATACATGTCTGTGAGATGATGTCTAAAGTAAACAAAAGTGTAGATTTTGTGTGGATTCCAAAAACCAGGCTTAATACTTTCTGTATGTGCAAAACCAGGCGTAACAAAATAAATGCCAAAATGCCAAGAAACAGAAGCAGGGTAGTATGTTTTCCAAACTTATTTTTTACTTTTTTTGGACTAATAGTGTGTGTATCTACTTTTTTAATGTTTACAACGCTTCATAAGTTATGTAAAATTCATCTTTCTTTGTAGCTTCTCTAAAAGATTTAAGATGCTTTTCTTTTTCACTTGCAATTTTCTTCTTCCTCTTCAGGTTACTGCTTAAATGGTTCTTTTGTTCTTCTCTGCTTAAGCTTCCCAAGTCCCATTTTTTCCTCCCACACCCTTATCTTTTAGGTCCTTTGGTATTTGAGACACTGACTCACGAAGCAGGCAGGTTCTGTTAAGTGGGTTAGGTAGTTTTGTCCCCTGTGTGGGGAAGGCTTGGCTTCTTTTGAAGTAGTTATTTCTGTGGTTTATAATTTGGGATATGAAAGCAATTTGAAATCAGTTTTTGTCTTGTAAAACTGGGCTGTAAAGTGATGGTTGAAGAGTTGCTTTGCAGGCAAGAAGGAATGGGAACCATTTTACTTGCTTCAGAGCAACACTTCAGATCTCACAATTTTTTTTTTATTTTTTTTTTTTATTTCTGGGGAAATTCCACAGCTCTAAAACAATTTTTTGTCTTAATAATTTTGTCTTGATAATTGGCACACTACAAATACAGTATAAACAAGTAGAAATTCTTACATCATCTATCTGGAGATACTGCTGACTCTCAAAGCTGTTATACCCACAGCAACTAGAAGGAAGATGTGCAAAAACTCTCAGGGAAGATCCTTCTGTTCCCATGAAACTCAACCAGTTCTCCTTTTTTAATTTTAGAGAAACTTTTGTGGTTCACAAAGTGATGTGATGTTAAAATGAGAATGTAAGCTGTGGGGACTATCTTAAAGTTTGGTGTATTACAAAATACAGGTCAACAACTTCAAATGCTCTGCAATAAGAAGCTGGTTTAAGGACTTGGCCATCTCAGGCTTACAAATAGTTGCTGAAATGAAGAGTGCGCATTTATCAGACTGAAAATAACTTTCACCTCTTAAATTAATTTTCGTTTGAGTTTTGTACTCTTACACTCTTAAATTCAGTGCTTTATAAAAAAGGACTAATAGATTTTGAAAGAAATCATGACAGAGAAGTGGTTTTGTTGAACTTATTTGTAAATAAGTGTTAGCAGTATGATTTAATGTCAACTTTACATGCTTAGTTCAGTCAGATTTTTATAAACTATATTTAACATATTTGCAAAGGGAAATCTTATTTTTCATGAGCTGCTCATACCTTTTTTGATTAAATACTGAACCATATATTTTTTCAAAAAAGCCTCAGACATTCCTTTTTTTTTTTTTTTTTTTTTTCTTTAGAGGTGTTCCTTCTGGGACTTGGGTTTTTTCACCAGAAGCAGGGCAGTAGTCTTTTCTACTAAAGAAGCTAATTTAGTTGAAAAAGCACAGGTCAGATAGCTCATACTGAGCTTCTTCATCAAGTTTGTTCTTGGTATGCTGGGATAACAAAAAACATGCTTGGAAAGGCGTTGTGTTTCCAAAGACATAAGTATAGTTTTTAGTTTTTGTACACAGTTTTATACTGTTTTTAGAACTTCACACAATTTATTTTAGCCTTTCAAGTTGTTTTTCTTTAAATAATGTTTCTTGTATAATTTGAAAACACTTTGTGAGTATGCAACTAGGCATTTCTGGGAATTCAAAACTTGTGATTATAAAACTTTGTTTTTTCAGGAGTTTATAACTTGGCTTAAAAAAATGCATTTTTTCTCCTAATTTTTTAAAAGGTCAGCTTGATGTGTTAACTACAGTATGTGGTTTTCTTTTAAAAACACTAGTTTGCCAAAACACATTTTTGTTTCCATACCTAAACAGTTGGCTAGGAAATAAAGCAGCACACTTTGTCTAACTGCACTTGAGAAAGAGAACGTTCAGTCGTGGATGTCTTTCTGTTATGATGTTTTTAAACGTTTTGCAGATACCTGTTTCTTTTAGCAGTACTACATGATTCATCGAGGGAAATTCTCTTTATGGCCTCCCCTCAAACCCCCAGCATACAACTATGCTTTATTTTCTGTGTTTGTTGTCTACATTTCACAGGGTTTTGCTTTGTTTATGTTGTATCGTACAGGTGCTATAATGTGGTTGAGGTTTTTTTTAATATAATATTGCCAACCTGAATGAAGTCCTGAGCAGCCTGGTAGGATCTCAGAGCTGGTCCTGCTTTAAGTGGAATATTTTGCTAGAGACCACCAGAAGCCCCTTCCAACTTGAGTCCTTCCATGATCCTACACTAAGAATGTCCATGTAACCTGATATTGTGATTTAATGCTTAGCTAGCCTTTCTAAAAGGAAATGTACTGGGTCTCTACAAAGCTTCATCTAATTTAGTATAATTTATCTTACAGTGTCTGACAGTTTTCAGGGAAAAGCGTAAGTACAGGCCAAACGAAGTATTTACCATATATTTATTTTTTTAAAAGGTTTCCAATTACTTGCCATGCCTTTTTATTTCTAAGGGCAATTTACATACTTTTTATGCATTAGGTCTTAATGTTTTCCCTTTTATTTTCTAGAGGAAGATGTGCTGTGGTTAGAAAATGTATAGCTAAATCCACAGGCCAAGAGTATGCAGCTAAATTTCTAAAGAAAAGAAGAAGAGGTCAAGACTGCAAAGCAGAGATTCTTCATGAAGTTGCTGTACTTGAATTAATGAAATCTAATCCTCGCATAGTTAATCTCCATGAAGTCTATGAAACGGCAAATGAAATCATCTTAGTCTTGGAATAGTGAGTATGCCTTCATCAGATGTTCCACGTTTGTAGTTACAAATCTGTCAATGTACTAATTTTTTGCATGACTTGCCTGGACACCCAGAAGAATTACGAGAGGGTGATATATACATTGTATTAACATTTCATTATGATCTACTTTATGAGCTCTTAGGGACTTTTTTTGGCATGATTTTTTTTTTTCAGGAAATGGAAACGCAGTCAATTGCTGTAAATTTGAATCTTTGGGTTCATACATGGTTCTTGTTACATCCACGGTTAAGGAGTTATGTCAAACAATATGGAATAAGGCATAAACCAAAATATACCAAAATCTATAGTAGTTTGGTACTCATAATGTTTAAAAATGGACTGAAATATTATTTTATTTTTTTTACAAAAAGCTATCAAAAATAAAGAGATTCTCCTTTCTTCCCACTGCACAGCTCTGTTTCGTGGACAATTTCACTCAATCTCAAATTGAAATATTTTTTGTCCCTTTAAATACTATCTCAGGAGGGTAATTTTGATTAAAACTTGCCTGTTTAATTAGAGCAGGTTGTTTCTTCTGATAGTTGGATTTTTGTAAATTCTGATCAGTTTTCAGGTCAGGCTAACCTAATCTAAAACCTGAATACAAACTCTAAGGTGTAAAAAATGTTTTTGTTTTGGTTTTTTTCCTTAAAGAATCTTTCATGCAGGTTGACCGGAGAGAATGTTCTTGAATCCCATAGAAAGTGTATACTGCTTTTATGCATCTTAACTCATACCCTCCTAAAAAAGCCCCTGATACCAAGTACACAGATTTCAGAGAAGCAGAGCACATCTGTGTTCTGTCACCACTTCATGATTTTTGGTGACTGAAAACTCACAATTCATTTGTGCATTCTGAGCTTCTTAATGTAGTGGTTTTGTTATTTTAAAATTGTTTGGCTTTCGGAACTATATCCTCCAAAATTTCCGTTTCTTTTCAGATGTTCCTGTAGCTTCTCAAAAGCAAATCTTATGTGGGTGTTAAACTTGAATTATCTATCATGCTTGCTGTATGTATAAATTTGTTTGGAATGTAAGGAACAGAAGAGCACTTTGTGAAATTAATTCAGAAAGTCCTTCTCTAAGATTTAAGTTTCATGTACAAAGTATTTGAAGAGCTGTTAATAGTGGACGACACACAACATGGTCATTTCCTTCAAATTTTCCAAAGAATGTAGCTAGATAATTTTAAAAAAAGCTCTTCTTCCTGGAACTGGATGATCCCTAACATATTATTTGTTCTGAGAAGGCTAAAATAATAAATAATGTAGAAGTAAAGACAAAGTCCAGATGACAAGTCTTGAACTTCTTATCAGGAACAAGTGCAAGTTCATATAAAAGCCATACTGATTTTACTGCTTTTGTTTCAGGTCAGCTATCTTAGTCTTGCTTATTAAAGCTCTGTAGTGAAACAAGGCCCTCGTACTACATTGGTGTTAATGGTCTACTTTGTAGTAGTGTTCAGAAGTTTTGCAGTTAAGTGTTCCTAGTTCATTGGTATAAGCAAAAGGCTGATTATGCTTCTAAATTATGTCTTTCTGTAGCAGAATACACAGATATTTTTGTTTGTTTGTTTCTCATTATCAGAACTCTGAAGCACTACTTCAAAAGAATTGCAAGAAATTAGTTTCTTACTCATACAATATTTTATAAGCATTTCCTGTTTAGTTATATTTTTCCTCCTACACAAGGCCCTTGCTGCTGTGGGATTGTATTGGTGGGGTTCTTTGGAAGATGTAGTAGTAAGAATCAGTTTGTGTAAGCACATATTTTCTAAAGAAAGGAAATGGATGCTAGTTCTTTAGTAATTCCCTCTGCAGAGATGGCCTTAAGACACGAATACTTCTTCAAAAGCCTCACAAAAGATATTGTTATTCTTCTAATCTGTGGGTCAAAGGTAATTGGAGGAATCCAGTTTTTCAGGGAGAAACATGTCAGCTCTATTAATTAATTTTACAGCTGTGCCAGGCAGCTGTACTAATTTTCTATCTAGTTTTGTTCATTGAAGAACGACAGAAGACCCTACAGATCAATGGTCTGTCTAATCTGCTGCTTCTCCAGCATTGGCTGTAGGGAGATGCTATTTAAGAAGAGCTAAGGAACACATGAGCCTGTCCACCTTTTGCTGTCCTTTCTCTTTGAGGATACCTCTATGCCTGTTTTAGTGCCGACCTATAGGTCCTTGGGGACCTATAGCCTATGAATCTGTTTTATCCTTTTTTTGAACCTGGTGATACAGTCTGCTTTGGTGGTAATAAACTCCAGATATTCATTACCTACTGTGTGAGGAAATACTTTCTTTTATCTTTTTTTTCAATTAATCAGCTAGTTTCATCAGGTGCCTCCTTGTTCTCATATTGTGATATTTGGTCAATAACATTTCTCTGTTTATCTCTAAAGCAGCTTTAGATTTTTTAAGCCTCATTCATAGACTCCCCCACAATCTTCTATCCAAAGTGAAGAGATGATGTCTCTTTGGTTTTCCTTGTAAAGCAACTGCCTTGCCTCTTGCTTGCCCTTCTCTGTATCTTGACTAATCTTACCCGCTTCTTGAAGAAACAGAATCCAGAACTATGTGCTAAGATCTTATACTGAGCATCACTTTGCTGCTCTTTGTTTCTAGTAACTTTCCTGATATCCATGTATGTTGGCTTTTTTTTTTTTTTATCTGCTCCGTGCATTGGTACAATTATTTCAAGGAACTGTCAATCAAAACTCTAGTTATGGGCAATTTTGCTTCGGTGGGGGAGTTGGACTAGACGATCTCTATGGTTCCTTCCAATTTTAAAAAATTCAGTGAAATTCAGTGAAAAATTTCCTGAACTGTGACTGCCAGTTCAAAGTTTAGCACTATGTAGCATTCTATGAGGTTATTTTTCTAATGATATCTTACATAAACGTATACTCCAGGCCATCTGACACTCTTTCACTCGCTTTTTCAGCTGGTGCTGAACTTGCTTGTTAAGGTCTTCCTTGATCTGGGGAGCCAAAGCCAGGATGCTGTGTTGTAGCTGTGGTGTGGCGTGCTGGGCAGAGTCACTTGCCTCAGCCAACTGGCTGTGCCTCTGGTATTGCAGTCCACGCTGCTGCTCACCTTGCTACCTTGGGCTCCCCAACTGTGAGGACTCCCAAAACTTTTTCAGCAGAGCTGTTCAGCTCTGTACCTGTCTGCTTGCCCACCCATCTGAACTGTAATGTAGTAACTTGGATACAAGAATATTATGGGAGACAGGGCTGAAAACTGTGTTAAAGTTGAAGCAACTGACATCCACTGCTCTTCCCCTCATCTATGTTCTACCATAAAGGCAAATAGGAGAGGCATTACTGACACCTCATATAGCTCCAGCTGTGCTTATCCATGCTGTCCCTTATCTAACATTTTAAAGAGACTTATCATTTTGCTAATGATGAAATTACAGAATCACAGAATCGTATGGGGTTGGAAGGGACCTCTAGAGATCATC